>MU761297.1:0-31742 GCA_026770625.1 Nicotiana glauca | reverse complement strand
CGCCTCCCATATAAGGCCTCATATGGTGCCATCTGAATGCTGGACTGATAGCTGTTGTTGTAGGCAAACTCTGCAAGCGGCAAGAACTCAACCCAAGAACCTCCAAAATCAATAACACAAGCACGTAACATGTCCTCCAATATCTGAATAGTACGCTCGGACTGCCCGTCCGTCTGAGGATGAATCGTTGTGATCAACTCTACCTGAGTGCCCAAAGCCCGATGAAAAGTCCTCCAAAACTGGGAAGTAAACTGAGTACCCCTATCTGAGATAATAGAAACTGGGACCCCATGCAACCGTATAATCTCTCGGATGAAAATCTCCGCTAACCGCTCCGAAGAATAGGTAGTACACACCGGAATGAAGTGCGCGGACTTGGTCAGCCGATCCACAATCACCCAAATCGAATCACACTTCCTCGTTGTCCGAGGAAGACCACTCACAAAATCCATAGTAATCCTCTCCCACTTCCACTCGAGAATATCCATCCGCTGAAGTACACCACCTGGCCTCTGATGCTCATACTTGACCTGCTGACAGTTAAGACACCGAGCTACATGACTCACAATATCCTTCTTCATTCACCTCCACCAGTAATGCTGTCTCAAATTCTGATATATCTTCGCGGCACCTGGATGAATGGAATACCGCGAGCTATGGGCCTCCTCCAATATCAACTCCCAAAGCCCATCCACATTAGGCATGCAAATCTGGCCCTGCATCCTCAATACACCATCACTATCAATAGTCACATCCCAGGCATCATCATGCTGAACCCTGTCCTTAAGGACAAGCAAATGCGGATCATCATATTGGCGCTCTCTGATGCGGTCATACAAGAAAGATCGGGAAACCACACAAGCCAACACCCGACTAGGCTCCAAAATATCTAGCCTCACCATCCGATTGGCCAAAGCCTGGACATCAACTGCAAAGGGCCTCTCCCCAACTGGAATGTACGCCAAACTACCCATACTCACCGCCTTTCGGCTCAAAGCATCGGCCACTACATTGGCCTTCACTGGATGATGCAAAATGGTAATGTCATAGTCCTTGAGTAACTCAAGCTACCTCCGCTACCTCAAATTAAGATCCTTCTATTTGAACAGATGCTGAAGGTTGCGATGATCAGTATATACCTCACAAGATACGCCATATAAGTAATGCCTCCAAATCTTCAAAGCGTAAACTATAGCAGCTAACTCCAAATCATGTACGGGGTAGTTCTTCTCATGAGGCTTCAACTGACGAGAAACATATGCAATGACTCTACCCTCCTGCATCAACACACATCCGATCCCAACTCTCGAAGCATCACAATACACGGTATAAGAACCTGAAGCTAATGGCAAAACTAACACTGGAGTTGTGGTCAAAGCTGTCTTGAGCTTCTAAAAGCTCTCCTCGCACTCGTCCGACCATACAAATGGTGCACCCTTCTGCGTCAATTTGGTCAAGGGCGAAGCAATAGATGAAAAACCCTGGACAAATCGGCGATAATATCATGCCAAACCGAGGAAACTCCGAATCTCCGTGGCCGAGGACGGTCTAGGCCAAATCTGCACCACCTCTATCTTCTTTGGATCAACCTGAATACCATCACTCGACACCACGTGCCCCAGAAAAGCCACAGACCCAAGCTAGAACTCACACTTGGAGAACTTTGCATAAAGTTTCTCCTCCCTCAATCTCTGTAATACCACTCTCAAATGCTGAGCATGCTCATCCTGGATATGCGAGTACACCAGGATATCATCAATAAAAACGATAACAAATGAATCCAGATACGGCCGAAACACACTGTTCATCAGATGCATGAACGCGGCTGGGGCATTAGTCAGCCCGAAAGACATAACTAGAAACTCATAATGCCCATATCTCGTCCTGAAAGCTGTCTTCATAATATCAGAATCCCTAATCTTCAGCTGGTGATAGCCTGAACGGAGGTCAATCTTAGAAAATACCCTTGCTCCTTGTAGCTGGTCAAACAAATCATCAATGCACGGTAGAGGATACTTGTTCTTCACTGTCACCTTGTTCAACTGCCTGTAGTCAATGCACATTCTCATTGTGCTATCTTTCTTCTTCACAAATAAGACCGGTGCACCCCACGGTGACACACTCAGGCGAATGAACCCCTTATCTAGGAGTTCCTGAAGCTGCTCCTTCAACTCTTTTAACTCAGCTGGTGCCATACGATAGGGAGGGATAGAGATGGGATGAGTTCCCGGCACCAGATCAATACCGAAATCAATGTCCCTGTCCGGTGGCATGCCCGACAGGTCTGCTGGAAACACATCTGGGAAATCCCTCACAACGGACACAGAATCAAGACTAGGACTCTCAGCTCCAACATCTCTCACAAAAGCCAAGTACGATAGACAACCTTTCCCAACCATCCGTTGGGCCTTTAGGAAAGAAATCACCCTGCTAGGAACATAGTCGGTCATCCCACGCCACTCAATCCTCGAAACACTCGGAATAGCCAACGTAACTGTCTTGGCATGACAGTCCAGAATAGCATGGTACGGAGATAGACAATCCATACCCAGAATCATATCAAAATCTACCATGCCCAACAACAACAAGTCAACTCGGGTCTCCAGACCCCCAATAGTCACCAGACAAGATCGATATACATGATCCACAATAACAGTATCACCTACCAGGGTAGATACGTGCACGAGCAAAGCAAGATAACCACGGGTCGTACCCAGATGATGGGCAAAATATGAAGACACATAAGAGTATGTAGATCCGGGATCAAATAAGATAGAAGCATCCCTATGGCAGACTGAGATAATACCTGTGATAACAGCATCTGATGCAATGGCGTCCCTCCTGTCCAGAAGAGCATAGAATCGAGCCTGACCACCACCAGATCGGTCTCTACCCTTAGGGCGTCCCCTACTTGTCTGGCCCCAACCCCTACCTGAATGGGAGGGTGCTGAAGTAGATGGAGTAGAAGAGGAGGGTTGATCCCTCTGCTGAGACCGACCACCGCGAAGCCGAGGACACTGTCTCCTTATTTGACCAAGCTTACCGCACTCGTAGCAACTACCCGGTGCTGGAGAAGGGGACTGGAGAGAACCCCTCGCTGCTGAAGAACCCTGGGATAAAGAAGCAGGAGCAGAGCTCTGAGCTAGAAGGGCACTAAGTGAAGACTAGCCCTGCTGAACTCCCTGATGACCACGGCCTGAAGAAGCCCCACTGTACTCCGGGCGACCTAACTGAGGAGGCCTAAAGGATCGACATCTATAACGTTGGAACTGGCCCCTAGATGGAGCACCACTGAAGCTACCTAAACCTCGAGGCCTCTTGGCCTCCCTCTTCTCACGCTCCCGACGGCGAGCCGTCTCAATCTCTCAAGCCATGTCGACCACCTCCTCGAACGAAGCACTAATAACCCTCTCTCTGGTCATCAAAATGTGGAGTGGATAGTTAAGGCCATCCATGAACCTCCTAATCCTCTCACGATCAATCGGGATCATCCAAGTAGCATGCCAAGCTAGCTGCGTAAACCTCAACTCGTACTGGGTCACAGTCATGTCTCCCCGAATCAACCATTCAAACCGACGACGCAGCTCCTCCCTGTGAGACTGCGGTACATACTTCTCCAGAAATAGAGTGGAGAATTGCTGCAAAGTAAGGGGCGCTGCTCCAACAGGCCTATGCCTCTCAAACTCCTCCCACTAGGTAAATGCAGGCCCTGAGAACTGGAAGGTAGTAAAAGCCACTCCACTCGACTCCAAAATCCCTGCAGTGCGAAGCATACGCTGACACTTGTCTAGAAATCCCTGGGCATCCTCGCCCTCAGTACCACTAAACATCGGAGGCTGGAGTCTACCGAACCTCTCTAGTCGACGTTGCTCGTCGTCTGGCATAGCTGGACCACATAATCTGGAGCTGGTGCGACTGGCACAACTGGAGCAACCGGTGCAACTGGCTGAGCTGGGGCTGCTCCTGGTGTCTGCAGTCCCTGAACAATCTGCTCGGGTGTGCGAGCTGCGGGGGTCTGATGACCACCCCCGGTCTGTGAGGTAGCTGCTGCAGTAATGGCTGAGACTGCCTGAGCCAGGCCAGTGCAGACGGATAGGATCTGAGATAAAGCCTCCTGAAGACCAGGAATCATGATGGGCATTGTCGGTGCCTGAACAGGTGCTGCTAGAGCATCTACAGCTGGAGGCTGGTCCTGAATCGGGGAAGCTGGTGGATCTGCAGGTACTTCCCTCGCTGGTCTGCCTCGACCACGACCACGACCACGACCACGACCACGCCCACGGCCTCTAGCGGGTGGTAATGGTGGTCGTCTGTCACATCCGGTAGCACGGGTTCTCGCCATCTGCGAGAGAATAGAATACAAAAGTTTAGTTCTCGGATCAACAAAGGCGCACGACAAGAGTTTCAAGAATATGAAGTGTTTCCTAAAGGTTCTGCAGCCTCTCGAGAATAAATACAGACGTCTCCGTACCGATCTGCGAGACTCTACTAACCTGCTCATGACTCATAAGTCCTAGTAACATAGGCTCTGATACCAACTTGTCACGACCCCAACCCCGGTCATGATGGCGCCCAACACAATTGCTTGGCGCCCAACACAATTGCTAGGCAAGCCCGACCATTGTAACACTCTCAACCCGAGTATGAAAACTCATCACCAGTTAATTAGATATTTATAACAGTTAGCAAGATTAATAATTTTGACAATAGATAGAAACAATACGGAAAGCCATAGTAATACCAATATAACTCCCAAAAGATCTGGGTCACGAGTCTAGAGCCTCTAAATACAACTGAGTAATAAATTCTCGAAATACATAAGTCTAGGATGCGAAAATATAAATGGATAAGGGGGAGAAGTCGGGTCCTGCGGATGCCAGACAGCTACCTCGATAACTCCTGAGATAATCTGGAGAGCAGAAACAACGCTACTAAGCCTCCGGAACACCTGAATCTGCACACATGGTGTAGGGAGTAAAATAAGTACTTCCAACTCAGTGAGTAATAAGCATATATAATGACTGAGAATGAGAATGCCTGAAATACCACAATGTAAAGCTACAGACAATAGTTTAGCACAATTAACGGTGAAAATGGCAACAAGACAATGACAGACAAACATCAATGTATGAATGCAATGCAATGCACATGACCGCTGTGGCGCGCAGCCCGATCCATTTGGGTACCCACGCTCACTGTGGAGGTTCAGACTCCGGAGGGGCTCCTACAGCCCAAGTGCAATATCATCGTAGCATTCGCTGCGGCGTGCAGCCCGATCCACATTTAGTCCAGAATATGCACGTGAGCCACACAGGCAAAATCAAGTTTATCATTCTCAGTTCCAATTATTAGGAAATATAGATTAAGTTTTAAAAACTTTAGAAATTGACTAATCATGTCGAAACAGTGTTTAACTCAAAACTGAAATCATGTAACATGCTAAGCATCATGGAAACAGTGATGATAATCCCTAAGGGATTCACATAATCGGCACACAACCCAAATATACTCATAACAATCCAAGTAGGATGTTTACCAATCAATTTCTAGTCAATAACACAGTATGAACATCACTCGGGACGGACTAAGCCATGGTCCCCAATCACAAATGACCTCGCACTCGCCATAAAGTACGTGTCTCGCCTCAATATAGCATCACAGTTTGATATACTGGGGTTTCAAACCCTCAGGTCATCATCTACATCTATTACTCACCTCAAACCGGCCACAAGACTAGTCCGCTAAGCCTTTTCCTCTCGAATCAACCTCCTTGCGCACCGAATCTGATCAAAACCACAAGGAATACGTTATAATAGGCTAATGTAACATAACCCAATCGAAAGAATTTGAAAAACACCAAAAATTATGAAGTTGGAAAAACATGAGCCCCGGGCCCACTTCTCGAAAAATTACGAAATTCATATCACCGGATTCCTCGTCTCGCCACGAGTCCGTACATATAAGATTTACCAAAATCGGAGTTCAAATGCTCCCCCAAATCCCAAATTTTCATTTCATAAACCCAAGCCCTAGTTCTTCAATTTTTCACCCCATTTTCCAAGAATTAAAGGTTGATTCTTCAATAAAATAGCGTTTCTAGGGCCCGAGACGTACCTCAAATCGATTCCCGTCAAAACCCTCTTCAATTTCTACTAAAAAGCTCTTGAGGTGGCTCAAAAATGGAGGAAATGATAAATGGGTTGCGGATGAAATGTCCTTAATAAACCCTTCTGTCTCCAGCTTTTTCTTCTATGCGAACGCGGGACCACTCTTGCGTTCGCGATGCATAAATTTCCTCTGACAAAATTGCCCTTCGTGAACGCGTCTGTTCCTCCTGCGAACGCGAAGGCTTGGGCCCCAAACGTATGTGAACGCGACCTCATAAATGTGAACGCGAGGCACACATAGGCTGGCCCTCTACTTACCTCTACGCGAACGCGATGCTCCCAAACGCGAACGCGAAACACCAGGAACTCAACCTACACGAATGTGTGGCCCTAACGCTAATGCGATGAACACTTTCCTGACCTCCAAACTTAACTCTACGCGTTCGCGACACATACTACGCGAACGCAAAGAAGGAATTCTCTGCAACACCACAGCTGGAAAACCAGAAATCACACAAGTCCAAAAATGATCCGTTTGATCACCCAAAATCACCCCGAGGCCCCCTAGACCTCAACCAAAAACACCAACATACCCCAAAACATCATACGAACTTGTTCCAATCATCATAACACGTCAAACAACACAAAAATCATTAATTCACCACGGATTCAAGCCTAAGTTTCTTCAAAACTTCCGAAACACACATTCGATCAAAAACCCGACCAAAAAACCTCCAAATGACCTGAAATTTTACCCGCACATCCAAAATCACCTAACGGAGCTACTGTAACTCTCAAAATTCTATTCTGCCCCCGGATCAAAACCTCACCTATCAACCGGAATTCGCCAAAATACTAACTTCGCCAATTCAAGCCTAATTCTACACCGGACCTCCAAATTCACTTCCGATCGCACTCCTAAGTCACAAATCATCCCCCGAAGCTAACCAAATTACCGGAATACACATCCGATCCCTCCAACTAAATAGTCAACTTCCGGTTGACTTTTCCAAAACAAGCTTTCCTTTAAGAGACTAAGTGTCTCATTTCCGTCTAAAACCAATCCAATTCTACTCGATCACCTCAAATACCGATAGTAAAGCATAGAGAAATATAATATGGAGGAGACGGGGTGGTAACTCATGTGACGACGGACCGGGTCGTCATAAAACTATATATAAAACATAATTAATGGAAGTAGTTTAATGAATCTTATACATAATCTAAATAGATCTTAGACAAATTTAATCTATATATCTATAATTAAATTTATATGTATATTTGTATCTATATCTATAATTCTATATTTATATTTATATATTGATCTACCCCTGGATTTTTTTCTATATTAGCTAGAAATATGGAGGTGAAAAATTAATTAAAAACTATAATAGAAAAAAATAGAAATATATAAAGACGTAAATTGAGATAAGGTAAGAGAAGCAAATTAAAAACTATAATAGAAAAAAATAAAAATATATCAAGAAGCAAAATAAGATCTTACATAAAGTATACAAATTAATTGTAAGGTAAGAGAAAAATTAAATAATTAACAAAAGATATTTTAATAACAGGAATAATAAATTCATATTAATATTGATAAATCGTGCAAACGAATATTTTATATGTAAATATTACTAAAATTGTCACGACCCGAATTTTCTACCGTCGGGAGTCGTGATGGCGTCTACTCGTAGAAGCTAGGCAAGCTAAATTGAATTACTTTTTCATTAATAACATAATTCCTTTTAATAATTATCGGCAATAATACAAAAGCAATGAAATTAAATAATAAGTGGAAGTCTCAATATTATAGAAAACTGAATAAAACCTCTACCCAAGACTGGTGTCACAGTTTCACAGACGGTCTAAGAATACTACACATAAAGATCTGGAAGAAATAAACTCGACATTGTCTCCAGAAATACATGAGAGAAACAAGAATATAGATGAAAAGAGATACCAGGGCCTGCGAACGCCTGCAAGGCTACCTCGGGTCTCGCTAGACTGAAAGCCTGCTCCCACACTACCACTGTTGCTGTCCGAAGCCTGGATCTGTGCAAAATAGCACATAGTGTAGTATCAGCACAACCGACCCCATGTGCTGGTAAGTGCCTGGCCTAACCCCGACAAAGTAGTGACGAGTCTAGGACCAGACCACCAAATAAACCTGTGCAGATATATATACAAGTACAACGGAGACGTAGCAAGAAAATAACAATTTAAGTTAGGGAATGTGTAATGACCCGATCGGTCGTTTTGAGCTCTAGCGCGTCATTCAGCTGTTTGAGGCCATGAGCAGCTTCATTTCAGGCATTATGTCTTGAATGCGTGGTCGGAATTGAATTTCGGAAAGTCCGGAGTTGATTTGGAAAGAGAATTCTCATTTCGGAAGCTTAAAGTTGGAAGAATTAACTAGGATTGGAATTTTAATTAAACGACCTCGGAATCGGAATCTGAAGGTTCCAACAGGTTCGTATGATGATTTCAGACTTGGGCGTATGCCCGGTTCGGGTTTTGGATAACCCAGAGCGTTTTGGCGCCTATTGTGGAAGTTAGCATTTTGGAAGAAATTTCATAAGTTTGGCTTGAAGTGCATTTCAGTGTTATCGATGTCCGTTTGAAATTCCGAGTCTGGGAATAGCTCCGTATGATGATTTTGGAGTTGGAAGCGCAATCGGAAGTGAATTCGGAGGTCCGTGGGTCATTTTGGAATCATTTGGCTAAAGATAGAAATTTGAAGGTTTTTGAGGAGTTTGATCAGAAGTGGACTTTTAGATATCGGGGTCAGAATCCAATTCCGAAAATTGGAGCAGGTCTGTAATGTCGAATATGACTTGTGTGCAAAATTTGAGATCAACCGGACATGATTTTATAGGTTTCGACATCCAATGTAGAAATTTGAAGTTCTAAAGTTTATTAAGCTTGAATTGGGGTGAAATTCATAATTTAGATGTTGTTTGATGTGATTTGAGGCCTCGAGAAGATCTGTGTTATGTTATGGGACTGGTTTGTGTGATTGGACGGGGGCCAGAGGGGGCTTAGGTGTGTTTCGGGGTGGTTTCGGATTATTTTGGGCTGTTTTGAAATAGCTGATGCTGGTATCTGGTATTGTTCTTCGCGTTTGCGAGGATCCTCTCACATTCGCGATGAAGGATTTGGCCTCAGGGACTTTGTTCTTCACGTTCGCGAGAAGGTTCTCGCGTTCGCGTAGAAGGAATTCTCTGCTGCACAGGCCTGACTTCGGAGGCTCATATCTCACAATGTATAAAGAATTAGGAGATGATCCAAAAATGAAAGTTGTATCTCTTTGTGTCTAGTTTTCAAAAATGTAAACCATTTGGAATTTGGATTTGTCTACCAAAGGTTATATCTGGTACACTATAGGCTGTCCGAAAAGACAAAGAAGAAATTTGTATTGGAGAGGGATGACTTTGGCAGCTTATATATCAACATCTATAAGGAATTGGGACCAAAACATGAAAGTTGTAGATCTTAGTTTCTAGTTTCCAGAATATTAAACCTTTTGTAATTTGAAGTTATGTACAAAGAGTTATGGCCATTATACTATAGGCTATCTAAGAAGAGTATGAAAAATGATTTTTGGGAATTTTCTTCTTCGCGAACACGACGGAGGTCTCGCGAACGTGAAGAAGACTCGTCTGGGCGGTGTATAAGTGTAAAGAAATGGGTTTGGCTCATTTCACCTCATTTTCTTCATGGGAGCCGACCTAGGAGCGATTTTGGAGCTCCATTTTCATCATCCATTTCAAGGTAAGTGATTCCCACCTATTGCAAGTTAATTACTTGAATTATATCTGGATTTTAATATGGAAAATCATGTAAATTAGTAGAAATTTTGGAATTTTGAAGAAAACCTAGAAAATTAGTATTCTTGGATTTTGACCACGATTTTGGGTATGAAATTCGGAGAAAATCGTATATTTGAGTTCGTGAGTTCATAGGTAAACTTTAACTTCGAAACATTTTGGATTTCCGGGCACGTGGGCCTGAGGGTATTTTTGTCAACTTTTAAATTGGGTTAGGAATTGTTATAAATTGGATTATAATGAGTACCTTAACATATATTAATGGATTTACATCATTATTGGCTAGTTTTGAAGCGTTGTGCATCGATTCGAGTCTTCGGAAGGGCATGGAATGCTAGTTATGGATCTTCGGAGCGAGGTGAGTCTCCTTTCTAACCTTGTAAGAGGGAATTGTCCCCATAGGTAAAATAATTGAGTATGTGCTCCTATTTGTGGGGGCTACGTATGCACGAGGTGACAAGAGTCCGTGCGTAGCTACTATTATGCTATTGTCCAGGTAGTCTAGGACCCAAGAGCATGTTATTATTGGATTATTTTTGAACTTATTGAGAGCTTGAATTGCTTAAATCACATTGAACTAGTAAATAAATTTTTAAAAGGATTAAACTTCATTTTTCCTAAATGGTTAAAAGAGGATGTACTTTCTTTGGCTAATTGCTCCATGTGGACCCGTGATTGACTATCTGTGTGTGTTTAAATTTTGGAGCGGGCCGAACGCCTGGGCAGATTAAATAGATGCATCTATGGTTTGCGTCATTTGACCCTTGGCAGTGCATAGTTTACATTTCTATTGGAGCGAGCCGTCGACCTCGGCATGATTTGCGCATGCTTGTATTGCTTCCTTGAACTTATTAAAGTTGTTGTTGCCTCTTCATGGCTTGAGAATATTTGGATAATAAAGAAAAAGGAATTTTTGAAATTTTCTATAAAAGAAATAATTGTTTACTTGTTTCTTTCTATTGGATTAAAATCATGTTTATAGAAATCCACGATTTAATGTATTATAGACATCATTATTGGACCACTAGTAAGTGTCGGAGTCGACCATCTCGTCTCTACTTCTTCGAGATTATACGGGATACTCATTGGGTACACGTTGTTTTCGTACTCATACTACACTTCTGTGCATTTTTGTTGCACAAGCATATGCATCCCTAGTGGCCTACTAGGTGTAGCCGCACGGATGATACGGAGACTTAGGTGAGCTACACTTCTCGAGGCGATTCGCAGCCAGCAGAGTCTCTTTCAGTTTTCTGTATTTATTTCTTTCTAATATTGTATTCCAGACGGTTGCGGTATTACATTATTTCTTAGAAATTGCTCATTCACTTGTGACACTGGGTTCTGGTAGGATTTTTTTTTGATTATTAAATGTTAAGTTTTGTTAAAGATTTCGCGGTTGTTTCTGAAATTTTTATTATTTGTTATTTAATGTATAAAGAAAAATAATTTTAGACAATACGAAAATTGGAATTTAATTAAGTATTTCAGTTGGCATTCCTGATAGCGGTGTCCGGCACCACCATGAACCTTAGTGGATTTTGGGTCGTGACAACATGGTATCAGAACACTAGGATCCTAGGGTCTCACGAGTCATGAGCAAGTCTAGTAAAGTCTCGCAGATCGGTACGGAGATGTCTGTACTTATCCTCGGGAGGCTACAGGACTGTTAGGAGTACTTCCCTTCTTGATTCCTCATCGTGCGATTTTATTCCTTTGAGGCTTATGCCTTTGTTTCTTTCCTACTCAATCTTATGTGACGCAAACCGCTTGCTATTCATCGAGGATTGAGGAATTGTAATGATACTACGAGTGTGGTGCAGGCTCTTTCTCCCTGCGAGGTTGTGTAAGCTATTATCGTTGCCTTGTGGAATGATTCTATTGATTCAGCTCAGTAGTGGTACTTCTAAGAGCCGTGAGGCTAGGCACAGGTTGCCATGATGCTTATGAACGATTATTCCGCAGTATTAATATGATGGCAGGATGTTTTCCTACGTGTCGAGGCAGTGAATGACTTGAAGGGAGGTTTACTTGGTGTAGGATCTAGAGATTCGATATTTTATTCACGGAAAGGGGAAGGCAAACGGACTTAGGATGTTCAGGTTTGGGTTGATAGGGTAACAAAACTCGGTACATGCGAGAGTGGTAAAGCTTTCTTCTATGAGGGAATGTCGTTGTCCTAATTGAATGCACTAAGTTATCTGGTGTTGCGATCTTCTACAATTGCCCTTGGAGCAGGATATTGCGGGTCAGTATCAAAGAAGCGACGGTTAGAGATCGCGGGGTGTGGCGATTCAAGATGGAACCGGTGTTTCTAAGGATGACGAGTAGAGAAAGATGATCTTCAGAAAGGTTTAAAGTTAGTACCAATTTGTGGGTTCAAGTGCTACAACGTAAGATTTCATCTAAGGAAACAATTGAGCAGCAAAGAATTAGGAAAGACGTTTGGGAAGTGCCAGGTAGTGGCTAAAATTTCTAGAAGGCTAAGTATAAGAAGCAAAGGTCGAGTAGTCGATTAAGTGGATGAGTTCCACCAAATAGGGAGAGTGGTGGAGTTGCATATGGGCTATTATGCGGCAGGAGATTTGATGTAACGGAAAGAAGCTGCTTGAAATAAAGAAGGATGCAGCATAACTCTGAAGTGGAAGGGGGTTGTCGCACATTTAATTGATGTCCACGAGGGATGAATGTACTGGTGCAGCTGGCGAGTGAGCTCGGACCTAGGATGGGCTATTGGAGTCATAGTGGTTATACCCCATGCAGCAGCGTTGGAAGATGTCGGGAAGTAGTTTCTACAGGTGGGTTATTCCCTGTGAGCAGGTTAGCGATCGCGTGGTTGGCGAAGCTTCTGCAAGAAATTCTATTGGTGGTGCAGCGAAGAGATTGGTCGTGCGAATGTGGTTGATGATTCAGAGTTCAAAAAGGGGGTTTTACAGAAATATTCCGAGAATTTTGGCGGTTGATTGCGCAAGGTTATGTTAGTAAGAGATAAAGAATTCTGGTGAATTCCAGAGTCGTGTAATGATGGCTTCAAGCTAAGTGGGAGAGTCCCACCGCCAATGATTGAGTTGCCTAGTTAACTACTTGCAAGGTTTCCGATTATTAGCGTGTTGAATGGAGTTATTATTATTTCCAAGGCAATCAAGGATAAATTAGAAAAAAGATAGGTTGGTTAGCCATAGTTGAATTGGCATAATGCTGGTAGTGATCACTTCCTTCAGTGTGATCAAGTTAGTCAAGTGATTATGATGGAATGTGTGAGGCTTGTCGGCCGCGGTAATTGATGTTATGCAGAAGCATTCTATTGTTATGGCATGTTATGTATAGGCGGATCCCGAAAGGGATATGGTGGCTTAGACTACTACCTAGAGATTTGCATATTCTAGGGTTGCAAGAATTCACCTGCGTGTTGCTATGGTTCTCCTGAAGTAAGTTAAGTGAAATGTTTGTATATGATGAAGTGTTAACCTATTAGTGTTTCCGGAGTTATGTCAAAAATCGTGTTCTATTACGTGCTGGCATGATGGGTGCAACGAGTGGTATGGAATTTGAAGTGAGAATCAAAGTTGCAGTTCGGTGTTCACAAGGATGTCACGAGCTCGGATGAGCAGGAAAGGAGTTTCGATGTTTAAGGTTAGTTGGTATTGTCTTTATCATCACATGAGATTGGTTCTTCGTGGAAGAGGCTTTGCGTCCTGGTTAAGGATTCTTAATCGCTTTTCAGCGTTAGTGCGGACCTATTATCTGTTATGATAGGTTGTGAGAGCGTGTTCCCCAGAAAGATGGTATAAGTATGGCATACAGTCACTTGACCGGTTAAAGATTTAGACCAAGTACGAAGATTTGTGATGATATTAATAAGTTGAGAATATATGCCTGGAAGGCACTCAGTTTATAGTGTTGTGGATGTGGAGGATTACTCCGGTTGTGATAGTTGTTCTCGTGTGTTATGAGAAAAGGGAAGTTATTTTGGACCTTTGAAAGGTTATTGGCCTATCTTGGTACGATCAGGATCGACTTGAGGTCTGTGGATGGATTTAAAATGAATATGGTCTCTATATCAGGCCAGATGCGTTCATTTCAGCGATGCGCTCCTTATGGAAGGGTAGTCAGGGTGTTATTACGTCGCCAACTATTTCATGTAATGAAGTATTGCGTCATGTGAGTTGTGAGATGGCTTGGTGAATTTCTTATTTGTTGAGGTTTCACATAGAGGTTAGGTTATATGAGTAGGATGGCTCTTGAGATTCAGATCGTATATCGCACCTCAGTTGTGCTTGAGTTTTGTAGCTTACAGCGCGACGTGTCCCCTCAGGGATGGTATTATGCACTTAGCGTGTTTATGAACAATATTAGGTATTTTATTTTAATGATCAATTTAACTTGAGGTATATCTCCCTATGTGAGTTCTATATGTGGATCGGGTGGCACGCCACCATGGGCATGTTATGTGGATCAGGTGGCACGCCGCCATGGGTATGTTATTTGGATCGGGTTGCACGCCGCAACAATGTGATATTGAGTACAGTTTCCTATGTCTGTTTGATCTGTTTTGTTTCCCATTTTTCCATGGAAAGCTCATATTAGCTGTGTACTCACGTCGCATGCATGATTCGCGAGCGGGATGTCTGTTTAGTATGTTGACCGCGTTGCATGTATGATTCGCGAGCGGAGTAATTGCATTTCCTTTTCAGAGTTTGTTTTCTTTGGTATCACGTTCGAATTGGTAGCCTATCGGCACATTACGACATCATATGAGGCTTTTGATCATGTCCGGGGTGACTTACTGCCCAAGCAATTCTTACTAAGTGAGACGAGGTTATTGGATCTAGGAGCAGTGCAGTCGGATTATATGAAGTATGTTAAGGAGCAAAGACCATTATTTGGTTCAGAATGAGGTGACTGCTCCTGTCAGGGGTATAGACCCAATGAATTGTTGATTCGGCAGTTGGTTATGGATCTCTACACATCTCTTCCGTCGTGGCGGAATTGGCAGAGTTAGAGCAAGACCTATGTAGGTCATGAGATGCAATGGGAGCATCAGAGTCATGGAATTTCGACTAAATTGATCAGAGAATGTTATCGTGGTCCTATGAGTAAAATGGTGAAAGGTGTGAATTAAGCTAAGGTACGCATTCATGTTTTGGTGTTGCGTGTAGTTATTGATATGATGATCTTATGTTGGAAGCAGGTCTGGCATAGAATTTCGGATGTTGGAATTGGGCTCTAAGGCCTATTTGCTTAAATAAAAGGGAATATCTTCAGATTTATCGAGCTAATGTGCTCAACTAAGTTGTGGTAGCACGGGAAGGTGCATGAGAAGTTGAACAGTGATTTCAGGCTACTCCAGTGTAGTTCTCATCACGTTCGAGGACGAACGTATGTTTAAGTGGGAGAGAATGTAACGACCCGACCGGTCGTTTTGAGCTCTAGCGCATCATTCAACGGTTTGAGGTCATGAGCAGCTTCATTTCAGGCATTATGACTTGTACGCATGGTCGGAATTAAATTTTGGGAAGTCCGGAGTTGATTTGGAAAGAGAATTCTCATTTCGGAAGCTTAAAGTTGGAAGAATTAACTAGGATTGTAATTTTGAGTAAACGACCTCGGAATCGGGATCTGAAGGTTCGAGCAGATTCGTATGATGATTTCAGACTTGGGCGTATGCCCGGTTCGGGTTTTGGATGACCCGGAGCGTTTTGGCGCCTATTGTGGAAGTTAGCATTTTGGAAGAAATTTTATAAGTTTGGCTTGAAGTGCATTTCAGTGTTATCAATGTCCGTTTGGGATTCCGAGTCTGGGAATAGCTCTGTATGGTGATTCTAGAGTTGGAAGCGCGATCGAAAGTGAATTCGGAGGTCCATGGGTCATTTTGGAATCATTTGGCTAAAGATAGAAATTTGAAGGTTTTTGAGAAGTTTGATCGAAGTGGACTTTTGGATATCGGGGTCAGAATCCAATTCCGAAAGTTGGAGTAGGTCCGTAATGTCGAATGTGACTTGTATGCAAAATTTTAGATCAATCGGACATGATTTTATAGGTTTCGACATCCAATGTAGAAATTTGAAGTTCTAAAGTTTAGTAAACTTGAATTGGAGTTCAATTCATGATTTCGATGTTGTTTGGTGTGATTTGAGGCCTCGAGCAGGTCCGTGTTATGTTATGGGACTGGTTTGTGTGATTGGACGGGGCCCGGGGGGGCTCGAGTGTGTTTCGGGGTGGTTTCGGATCATTTTGGGCTGTTTTGAAATAGCTGATACTGGTATCTGGTATTGTTCTTCGCATTCGCGGGGATCCTCTCGCGTTCGCGATGAAGGATTTGGCCTCAGGGACTTTGTTCTTCGCGTTCGCGAGAAGTTTCTCGCGTTCGCGTAGAAGGAAATCTTTGCTGCATAGGTATGACTTCGGAGGCTCATATCTCACAATGTATAAAGAATTAGGATATGATCCAAAAATGAAAGTTGTAGCTCATTGTGTCTAGTTTTTAAAAATATAAACCATTTGGAATTTGGATTTGCGAACCAAAATTTATGTCTGGTACACTATAGGCTGTCCGGAAAGACAAAGAAGAAATTTGTATTACACAGGGATGACTTTGGCAGCTTATATATCAACATCTATAAGGAATTGAGAGATGACTAAAACATGAAAGTTGTAGATCTTGGTTTCTAGTTTCCAAAATATTAAATCTTTTGTAATTTTAAGTTATGTACAAAGAGTTATGGACATTATACTATAGCTATCTAAGAAGAGTATGAAAAATGATTTTTGGGAATTTTCTTCTTCGCGAACCCGACGGAGGTCTCGCGAACACGAAGAAGACTCATCTTGGCAGTGTATAAGTGTAAAGAAATGGGTTTGGCTCATTTCATCACATTTTCTCCATGGGAGCCGACCTAGGAGCGATTTTGGAGCTCCATTTTCATCATCCATGTCAAGATAAGTGATTCCCACCTATTGCAAGTTAATTACTTGAATTATATCTAGATTTTAATATGGAAAATCATGTAAATTAGTAGAAATTTTGGAATTTTGAAGAAAACCTAGAAAATTAGTATTCTTGGATTTTGACCACGATTTTGGGTATGGAATTAGGAGAAAATCGTATATTTTAGTTCGTGAGTTCATGGATAAACTTTATGTTCGAAAAATTTTGGATTTCTGGGCACGTGGGCCCGAGGGTGTTTTTGTCGACTTTTTGATCGGGTTAGAAATTGTTAAAAATTAGATTATAATGAGTACCTTAGCATATATTAATGGATTTACATAATTATTGGCTAGTTTTAAAGCGTTGTGCATCGATTCAAGTCTTCGGAAGGGCGTGAAATGCCGGTTATGGATCTTCGGAGCGAGGTGAGTCTTCTTTATAACCTTGTAAGAGGGAATTGTTCCCATAGGTAAAATAATTGAGTATGTGCTCCTATTTGTGGGGGCTACGTGCACACGAGGTGACGAGGGTTCGTGCGTAGCTACTATTATGCTATTGTCCGGGTAGTCTAGGATCCAAGAGCATGTTATACTTGGATTATTTATGAACTTATTGACAGCTTGAATTGCTTAAATCATATTGAACTAGTAAATAAATTTCTAAAAGGATTAAACTTTATTTTTCTTAAATGGTTAAAAGAGGATGTACTTTCTTTGGCTAATTGCTCTGTGTGGACTCGTGATTGACTGTATGTGTGCGTTTAAATTTTGGAGTGGGCTGAACGCCTCGGCAGATTAAATAGATGCATCTATGGTTCGCGTCGTTCGACTTTCGGCAGTGCACAGTTTACATTTCTGTTGGAGCAGGCCGTCGACCTCGGCATGATTTGCACATGCTTGTATTGCTTCGTTGAACTTATTAAAGTTGTTGTTGCCTCTTCATGGCTTGAGAATATTTGGATAATAAAGAAAAAGGAATTTTTGAAATTTTCTATAAAAGAAATAATTGTTTACTTATTTCCTTCTATTGGATTAAAATCATGTTTATAGAAATCCACGATTTAATATATTATAGACATCATTATTGGACCACTAGTAAGTGTCGAAGTCGACCATCTCGTCTCTACTTATTCGAGATTACACGGGATACTCATTGGGTAAACGTTGCTTTCATACTCATACTACACTTCTGTGCATTTTTGTTGCACAGGCATATGCATCCCTAGTGGCCTACTGGGCGTAGCAGCACGGATGATACGGAGACTTAGGTGAGCTGCACTTCTCGAGGCGATTCGCAGCCAGCAGATTCTCTTTCCGTTTTCAGTATTTATTTCTGTCCAATATTGTATTCCGGACGGTTGTGGTATTACATTATTTCTTAGAAATTGCTCATGCACTTGTGACACCGGGTTCTGGGAGAATTTTTTTTCGATTATTAAATGTTAAGTTTATTTAAAGATTTCGCGGTTGTTTCTGAAATTTTTATTATTCGTTATTCAATGTATAAAGAAAAATAATTTTAGACAATACGAAAATTGGAATTCAATTATGTATTTCAGTTGGCTTTCCTGACAGCGGTGTCCGGCACCACCACGACCCTTAGTGGATTTTGGGCCGTGACATAAGGAAGCATGCTTTAGGGACAACAGTTAGAAATAGAATTTCAGGAATAATAAAACGTACATCTACAATTTAACTTCTAGCAGTAAATGAAGAGATAAGGCAACTTTCATATTCAACTCATCTTGATGCAGGCGTGCAACCCGATCCCATTTCTCAATATCTCGTGGTAGGCGTACCACCCGCTCCCATTTCAATATCACTCGTGGTAGGCGTACCACCCGCTCCCATTTCAATATCACTCGTGGTAGGCGTACCACCCCCTCCCATTTTAATATCACTTGTGGTAAGCGTACCACCCACTCCCATTTCATTAAATCAACAGTTCTTCCAAAAGAAAATTTACTCTAACAAACGTAACAATTAATACGAGTTCATAAGACAACAAGTACAAAAAATTTATGATTCACTAAGAAAAACAAATAATGACAAATAGCAATTAATTATGAATTAAGGGGGCAATTAGGCAGTATAGTAATTAATATGTTGAATGTCGTGTAGCAATTAAGTCACATAAATATGTAGCAATTAAGGCATAAATTCAAGACATAACATTGCGCAAAGACGCCTTGGTTCAATAATGACAAGTAAAACGATAAAGGGAAATGTCAACATAAAGGATCACAGAAATAGTAGAATAAGACATTTAATGCACTTGAACTGATAACAACAAGAAATCATAGCAAACTGCAATAAGTGCACGGCATCACCCTTCGTGCTTTTACTTTCATCTTCACCAAGCAATGATATCGTAAAATGTGCACGGCATCACCCTTCGTGCTTTTACTCTCTTTCCTCGCATATAATCGATAGAATTGGCACGGAATGGTACATAATGCGGCACGGCATCACCCTTCGTGCTTTACTCTCTTTTCCTCACAATAAGCAAATAGTGCATGGCATCACCCTTCGTGCTTTACACTCTTTCCTCACAAGAAACAACAATGCACGGCATCACCCTCCGTGCTTTAACACTCTTCCTTACCCAATCAACAATCACAAACAAGGGCAAGGGAATAAATAAACAATAATGAAAATACCGGCACGGGAACACAAACAAATAATAAAAACCCGGCAAGGGCACAACGTCAATAATCTCAATATCCCAGCAAGGGAAAATATTCAATAATAAACAACGTCCCGGCAAGGGAATAGATCAATAACTATTTCTCTTTCTTTCACTTTCATCTCATAGTTCACATTATCACTCGAGCCAATGCTCCAAAGATTTACTTATCTCATATACCTTCTCAATTTGTATTTCAACTCGAGCCAACGCTCCACGAAGTTTAAAGATAACAATTCCTTTCACAAGCTCTTTATAGAATATAGAAGTCATCAATTAAGCATGGAAGGTATAACAAAATCCAAACTATTCGCAAAATAAGGACTCACGATCATGCTAGACACCAATGTATAGATACTCATCACTATGACTATACATTGTACTCGACAATCAACAAGAAGCAAATAAGACTCAACTCCTATTCCCTCAAGCTAGGTTTAGACCAAACACTTACCTCGATGCCTTGAATTCCACTCAAACCTCAACTATCGCTTTACCCTATGATTCCACCTCCAATCCGCTCGAATCTAGTCACAAATTATCAATTACTTTAATAAACACTAAATGAATCAATTTGAATGCACAAAAATGAATTTCCCAAGTTTTTCCCAAAAATCCAAAATCGCCCCCGGGCCCATGTGATCAAAACCCGAGGTTCGAACCAAAATCCGGTTTCCCATTCCCCCACGAACTCAAATATGTAATTTGTTTTGAAATCAGACCTCAAATTGATGTCCAAATCCCCAATTTTTAGAAAACCTAGGTTCTACCCAAAACCCCCAATTTCACCCATAAAAATCATTGATTTTAAGTGGAAAATATGTTATATGATGTTAATGATTGAAAGGATTAAGTAAAAATCAACTTACAAATGATTTGGAATAAAACTTGTTCTTGAAAACTCGCCCAAAGGAGTTGTGTTTTGAAAATGGGGTGAAAAATGACTTAAAATCAACTAAGTATAAAAATTGCAGGCTGCAGATGTCGCAATTGCGAACCCCGACCATATATGGGAAATGCGAACCCTTCAGAAATTGCCAATCTTCGCATTTGCGAACAAACTGTCGCAAATACGACATCGCATTTGCGAATTATGCATCGCATTTGCGATTCCTAGCCAGCAAGGGCATCTTCGCATTTGCGAATGAAATGCTCGCATTTGCGAGAAGGGGTAGACCTGGGCTAACTTCGTAATTGCGATATCGGTTTTGTGAACCATGCTTCGCAAATGCGAAGCCTGCTGGTCAGATCATACCAGCAATTTTTCAAGTTCAAAAATGCAATGCGTGGTTGGCCTATCCAAAACTCACCCGGGCCCTCGGGACTCCAAACCAACTATGCACATAACCTCAAAAACATCCTACGGACTTATCCGTGCGATCAAATCGCCAAAAAAACATCATAAACATCGAATTAAACCTCAAATTCATAATTTCTTCCAAGTTTTCATAAACTATCAAATTTTCATTTTAAGTCTGAAACACGTCACACGACGTCCGTTTTCAACCAAATTTTGCAGAAAGCGCTTAAATCACATATAAGACCTGCACCGGGCGCCGGAACCAAAATACGGGCCCGATACCAATATGTTTTAATCAAATTTCATTTCAAATTCCCTTAAATATTTTCAGAAAACAATTTCACATAAAAATTTATTTCTCGGGCTCTGGACCTCGGAATTCAATTCCGGGAATATGCCCAAGTCTTGTATTTTTCTACGGACCCTTCGGGACCATCAAATCATGGGTTTGGGTTCGGGTCCGGGTCCGTTTACCCAAAATGTTGACCGAATTCAAATTTATATATATTAATATCAAAATTTAGCATTTTTCACACATAATTCATATTTAAGCTTTCCGGCTATGTGCCCCGACTGCGCGCACAAATTGAGACAACTCTAAATGAGATTTTCAAGGCCTCGGAAGCACATAAAGAGTAAGGAAACAAGTGATGACCCTTTGGGTCATCACATTCTCCACCTCTAAAACAACCGTTCGTCCTCGAACGGACAAAAAAAAGAAGTACCTAAGTCCGGGAAAAGATGAGGATAATGACTCCGCATATCAGACTCGGACTCCCAGATTGATGCCTCAGGGGGGTGACCTCTCCACTGGACACGAACAGAAGGAAAGCTCTTGGATCTCAACTGACGAACTTGCCGGTCTAGAATAGCTACCGGCTCCTCCTCATAAGACAAGTCCTTGTCCAACTGGACAGTGCTGAAATCTAACACGTGGGCTGGATCGTCGTGATACCTCTGAAGCATGGATACATGGGAAACTAGATGTATAGCTAATAAGCTAGGCGGCAATGCAAGTCTATAAGCCACCTCTCCCACTCGATCAAGAATCTCGAACGGACCAATGAACCTAGGGCTAAGCTTGCCCTTCTTTCCAAACCTCATCATGCCCTTCATAGGCAACACTCGGAGCAATACCCGCTCACCAACCATGAAAGCTACACCTCAAACCTTACGATCCGCATAGCTCTTTTGCCTAGACTGAACTGAACGAAGCCTATACTGAATGATCCTGAACTTGTCCAAGGCATCCTGAACCAAATCTGTACCTATCAACCGAGCCTCTCCCGGCTCAAACTATCCAATCAGAGACCGACACCGCCTACCATATAAAGCCTCTTAAGGAGCCATCTGGATGCTCGACAGGTAGCTATTGTTGTAGGCAAACTCCGCTAAAGGCAAGAACTGATCCCCCGAACCTCTAAAATCAATAACACAAGCTCGAAGCATATCCTCCAAAATCTGAATAGTCCGCTCAGACAGACCGTCTGTCTGGGGATGAAATGTTGTGCTCAACTCAACTCGTGTGCCCAACTCTCACTGAACTGCTCTCCAGAAGCGTGAGGTAAACTGCGTACCCCCGTCCGAAATGATAGTTATCAGCACACCATGATGGCGAACAATCTCCCGAATATAAATCTCAGCTAATATCTCAGATGAATAGGAGACTGCCACATGAATGAAATGCGCTGACTTGGTCAGCCTATCAATAATGACCCAAACTGCATCGAACTTCTTCCAAGTCAACGGAAGTCCAGTAACGAAGTCCATAGTGATCCTCTCCCACTTCCACTCGGGAAGCTCAATCCTCTGAAATAAACCACCGGGCCTCTTATGCTCATACTTAATCTGCTGACAATTCAAACATCGAGCCACATATGCAACAATATCCTTCTTCATTATATGCCACCAATAATGCTACCGCAAGTTCTGATACATCTTTGCGACGCCCAGATGAATAGAGTCCCGGGAACTATGGGCCTCCTCTAAAATCAACTCTCAAAGTCCATCCACATTAGGCACACAAACTCACCCCTGCAATCTCAAAACTCCATCCACATCTAAGGTAACTTGCTGGGCACCTCCACGATGCACCATGTCTCTAAGGACACACAAATAGGGATCATCAAACTGCCGACCACGGATACGCACCAATAATGAAGAACGGGCGACCGTGCAAGCCAACACATGACTAGGCTCAGAAACATCCAATCTCACGAACTGATTGGCTAAGGCCTGAACATCCAAAGCAAACGGACTCTGACTGACTGGAATATAAGCAAGACTGCCCATACTGGCTGACTTCCTACCCAAAGCATCGGCCACCACATTGGCCTTCCCCGGATGATATAAAATGGTGATAGCATAGTCCTTCAACAACTCCAACCACCTTCTCTGCCTCAAATTCAATTCCTTTTGCTTGAACAAGTACTGAAGGCTCTTGGTATCAGTGAACACCTCATATGCCATGCCATACAAATAGTGCCTCCAAATCTTTAATGCGTGAATAATAGCTGCCAACTCCAAATCATGCACTGGATAGTTCTTCTCATGAATCTTCAACTACCTCGAAGCATAGGCAATGACCTTGCCATCCTGCATCAACACTGCACCAAGCCCAATATGGGAAGCATCACAATAAACTATATAAGGCCCTGAACCTGTGGGTAAAACCAATACCGGTGTCGTGGTCAGAGCTCTCTTGAGCTTCTGAAAGCTCGCCTCACACTCATCCGACCATCAGAACTGGGTACCCTTCTGGGTCAACCTATTCATCGGGGCTGCAATAGATGAAAACCCCTCCACAAACAGACGATAGTAGCCTGCCAACGCCAAGAAACTCCGAATCTCTGTAGCTGATGCTGGTCTAGGCCAGTTCTTGACTACCTCAATCTTCTTCGGGTCTACCTGAATACCCTCTGCTAATACAACGTGACCCAAAATGCAACTGAACTCAGCCAGAACTCACACTTGGAGAACTTGGCATATAACTGACTATCCCTCAGAGTCTGAAGAACCACTCTAAGGTATTTCTCGTGCTCCTCCTGGCTGCGGGAGTATACCAAAATATCATCAATAAAGATTATCACGAACATGTCCAAATAAGGCTTGAACACTCGGTTCATCAATGTCACGACCCAAAAATCCACTAAAGGTTGTGGCGGTGCCGGACACCTCTGTCAGGCCAGCCAACTAACTTATAATTAAATTTATATGTATATTTGTATCTATATCTATATCTATAATTTTATATTTATATTTATATATTGATCTACCCATATATTTTTTTCTATATTAACTAGAAATATGGAGGTAAAAAATTAATTAAAAACTATAATAATAAAAAATAGAAATATATAAAGACATAAGTTGAGATAAGGTAAGAGAAGCAAATTAAAAACTATAATAGAAATAAATAAAAATATATCAAGAAGCAAAATAAAATCTTACATAAAGTATACAAATTATTTATAAGGTAAGAGAAAAATTAAATAATTAACAAAAGATATTTTAATAACATGAATAATAAATTCATATTAATATTGATAAATCTTGCAAACGAATATTTTATACGTAAATATTAATAAACATTTAGATATAATGTGTTTGAAAATTAAGAAAATATTTTTCTATGATCATATTTGAATTAAGTTCAGTTAGTTTAAATTTGAAAGCATAACATAATTTTTTGAAAATATAGCCCAATTAAGAAAATAGAATGATAAAAATTATTTGAATTTGAGATGAGAAAGTTTTTAAATTTTTATCAATATTATATTAGAATGAGTGTGGTAAAAATAGATAATAAATTCAAACAGGCTAATAAAAATTCACATGACAATGTAATAATATTAGGTATTAAATAATATAAAATAAAAAATAAAAAATAAATAGAGAAAAAATAAAATCAGGTTTTTTATCATAGGAAAAAGGGTAAAACTTATTTAAATTCGAGATGAGAAAGTTTTTTATATTATACTAAGAAAAGTCATAATATAAGTCCACATAACTCAAGTCTAATAGTTAAAATTAAAAATTAAAAAAAATTTAAAAATAAAAATAAATTAGAGATAATGTAAGGACATTTATAAATCATAAGTTTAGAAAATAAAATAAAATAAATATACAATACTTAAAAATATTATTAAATATTAAATAATTTAAAATTTTGATTAATGTTTTTAAAACAAAATAAATATTTATTTCATAATTAAAAAAATTATATATTTATCTTATATTATTAAGGAAAAGTAGTTGATAATGATAATAAATAAATTTATAAGTTAACTAAAAGTCACATAAAATGTAATAAGACTATATATTAGATTAAAATATAGCAAAATTATGTTAAATTATTAGAAATTTTAAAAAAAAGACTATTTAAATTTGAGATTAGAAAGTTCTTAAAACTAAAAAAGAAAGAAAATTTATGTAAAGAAATAAAATGACAGTAAAAATATTACTACAACATTTGAATATAATATATTTAAATAATTAAGAAAATATTTTTCTATTATTAATATCTGAATCGAGTGTAGTTAGTTTGAGTTTGAATGCATAGCATAATTTTTTTAAAATACGGTCCATTTTAGAAAATATTATGATAAAAATTATTTGAATTTGAGATGAGATGAGATTATTGTTTTATTTTTTACAATATTACGTAAAGAACTAAAATGACAGTAAAAATATTACTACAATATTTTGAAATAATGTGTTCAAACAATTAAGAAATTTTTTTCTATGATTAAATAAAATTTAAAAATACAAAATAAATTTCTAATATTGGTAATCTTACTGATAAAAATTAAAAATTAAATTGTATCTTATAGCTAAAAAAGAAAGAAAATTTAACTACATCTAATACAAAATTAATTATAAGAGAACTCAATACATTTGGAACATGATAATCAAATAACTTATGTATTAATATTTTAGACTGATTAATGTAACGATCCGACCAGTCATTTTGAGCCCTAGCGCTTCATTCAGCAGTCTGAGGCCATGAGCACCTTCATTTCAGGTATTGTGACTTGTACGTGTGGTCGGAATTGAATTTCAGGAAGTCCAGAGTTGATTTGGAAGGAAAATTCTTGTTTCGAAAGCTTAATATTAAAAGAATAAACTAGGATTGGAATTTTGAGTAAACGACCGCGAAAACAGGATCTGAAGGTTCCAACAGGTTCGTATGATGATTTCGGACTTGGGCGTATGCCCGAATTGGGTTTTGGATAACCCGGGAGCATTCTGGCGCCTATTGTGGAAGTTAGCATTTTGGAAGAAATTTCTTAAGTTTGGCTTGAAGTGCATTCTAGTGTTATCGATGTCCGTTTGGGATTCTGAGTTTGTGAATAGCTCTGTATGGTGATTCTGGAGTTGGGAGCGCGATCGTAACTGAATTCGGAGGTTCGTAGGTCCTTTTGAAGTCATTTGGCTAAAGATAGAAAATTAAAGGTTTTGAGAAGTTTGACCGGAAGTGGAATTTTTGATATCGGGGTCGGAATCTGATTTCAAAAGTAAAGGAGGTCTGTAATGTCAGATATGACTTGTGCGCAAAATTTGAGGTCAATCGGACGTGATTCGATAGGTTTAAACATCGGAAATAGAAGTTTGAAGCTCTAAAGTTCATAAAGTTTGGATTGGAGGTCGATTCATGATTTTAGCATTGTTTGATGTGATTTGACTCCTCGATCGAGTCTGTAATATGTTTTGGGATTGGTTGGTATGTTTGGTTGGGGTCCCGAGGGCCTCGGGTAGATTCTGGATGGTTAACGGATCGAATTTGAAATTTGAAAGAGGGCTGAAGGATCTAGTTGCTGGTATTTTCGCTTCTGCGGTGGGATAACTGCAGAAGCGGCCACGCAAAAGCGAAAAGGGATCCGTAGAAGTGGAGGGCTAAGAAGATAAGGGACCACATATGCGATCATATTTTCGCAAATGCGGGACCGCACCTACGGTAGAGTGGTCGCAGATGCGGAATGAGGGGCAGCTGGAGCGGACCGCAGATGCGGTCTATGTTCCGCAGAAGCGAGCCGCATATGTGGAGGTGCTGTCGCAGAAGCGAAAAGGGGGAGGCCCAGGGGAGACCATAGATGCGGCATTTTAACTGCACCTGCGGAACTGAGAAGCGTCAAGGAACCGCAGGTGCGGAAATAGCTGGAGGTAGAGGGGTTGTTCTAAAATCGGGATTTGGCCATTTCTCTCATAGTTTTCATTGCATGGGCGATTTTTGGGGAGCTTCAAAAGAGGTTTTTCATCATCAATGATAAGGTAAGTTATCTCCACCTATTTTGAGTTAAATACATCAACTATGTATGGATTTGAGCATTGAAATTAGTAGAAATTTGGGGGTTTTGGTAGAAAGACCTAGAATTTGTATTCTTGGAGTTTAACCACGATATTGAGTATGAAATTTAGTAAAAATTAAATATTTGAGTTCCTAAGGTAATGCATAAGCTTTATCTTCGAAAAAAATTCGGATTCCGGGCACGTGGGCCGGGGGTGTTTTGGTCAACTTTTCGATCGGGCTTAGAAATTTCTATAAATTAAATTA
Source organism: Nicotiana glauca (assembly GCA_026770625.1). NCBI lineage: Eukaryota > Viridiplantae > Streptophyta > Magnoliopsida > Solanales > Solanaceae > Nicotiana > Nicotiana glauca. The sequence goes on along the minus strand of MU761297.1, from coordinate 4,339 downwards.
TATTGAATAATTGAGCATATATTAATGGATTTGCGTAACCTTTGGCTAGTTTTGGAGCGTGGTGCATCAATTAGAGTCTTCGGAAGGGCGTGGAATGTCGGTTTGGATCTTCGGAGCGAGGTGAGTCTCCTTTCTAACCTTGTAAGAGGGAATTGTCCCTATAGGTAAAATAATTGATTATGTGCTCCTATTTTCGGGGGCTACGTACGCACGAGGTGATGAGAGTCCGTGTGTAGCTACTATTATGCTATTGTTCGGGTAGTTAGGACCCAAAAATATGTTATACTTGGATTATTTATGAACCTATTGATAGCTTGAATTGCTTAAATCACATTGAATTAGTAAGTGAATTTCTAAAAGGATTAAACTTCATTTCTTAAAAAAATTGTTAAAGGAGAATTGATTTTATTTGGATAATTATTCCCCGATAAATTCTAAACTGGCTATTGGAGCATGTATTTTATGTGTACCTGCGTCGCATGGATGATTCGCGAGCAGGGTGATTGTTTATTTTATGTTGACCGCGTTGCATGGATAGATTCGCGAGCGGGGTAATAGATGCATCTATGGTTCGAGCCGTTCGACCCTCGGCGGTGCACAGTTTACTTTTATGTTGGATCAGGTCGTACGTCCCACGGTGATTATTTGCGCATGCTAGTATGTCGCATTGCTTAATTGAAACTTATTAAAGTTGATATTTCCTTCTTGGACGCTGCCTACTAATAAAGATAATGAAAAGTAAATCTTGAAAATCCATGTTAATTGTTCAAGGTGTTTACCTGTTTTCCTGCTTTGTAAGTCAGAACTGCTATACAAATCCACGATTTCCTCACACTTTTAGTATATTATTATTGGACCTCTAGCAAGTATTGAAGCCGACCATCTCGTCTCTACTTCTTCGAGACTAGGCGGGATACTCATTGACTACACGTTGTTTACATACTCATACCACACTTCTGTGCATTTTTATTGCACAGGTATATGTAACTCTAGTGGCCTACTGGGCGTAGCAGCATGGATGATTTTGGGACTAGGTGAGCCGCATCATTCGATACGGCCGCAGCTAAAGCAGTCCCTTCCAGTGTACTGTATTTACTTCTTGTCCACTGTATTCCGGACAGATGTTGTACTTTATTTTCTTGTCAGTAGATGCTCATGCACTTGTGACATCGGGTTCTGGGATGGTTTGAAGTATTGTTATAACTGCCTATCATTTAAATTTGATTTGAGACCATATTCTTTAAAATTGCTAAATTTGAAGAAAAATCCTAGATTTCAAAAGTATTAAAACGAGATTTTGATTAAGTAATTTGGTTGGCTTGCCTGACAGCAGTGTCCGGCGCCACCACGACCCTTAGTGGATTTTGGGTCGTGATAATTAAAAATTATAATTTAAAATAAAATATTATATTATTTTGGCTCTAGGTAAAACATTAATATAAAAACTAATTAACATTTGTAGTAGGGAAGAGAATGTACATAAAAAAAATAGAGGTAGTGTGAGGATACTTATACTTTAAATTAATTTAAAAATAGATAAAATAAAATAATTAAATTATATTTAAAAATATTATCGATAAATTTAAATAATTAAAATATTATGATTAAATATTAAATAATACAATAACTAAAAGAAAAGAACAAAAAAAATTTATGTAAAAGTGATGTGATGAATAAGATATATTTGACTTCCATATAAAAATATACTGATAATAAGAATTTTGTTAAGATAATATAATCTAATATGCTGGAACAAGATATATCACAATATGGCATGTTTAGTATTCTTTAATATCGACAACGGAATAAAATACAAGTACCAAAATCAAAGGATTAGGTTGCTACAAATATATATTAAAAAGATTGGTTATTCACTACGAGATTTTTATATCATGTTTCATAATTAAATTCTCATGTTATATAATTTATATCTGAGAGATTTATATTTGGGTAAATTTCATATTAAAACAATTGGATTATCTCCCTTTCAGCTTTATAGCCCATATTTCAACTTACAATTGAGTAGTCCACAAATTATAGGCCCATATCTGAAAAAGGGGCGTTATTTTCATTTTTTGGGGAGTAAGAAGCGGGATTTTGTTCATTTTATCAGATTCTTTCCAATCTTCTTCCCCAAATATTTCAAAAACGAGATCTTCCCATGAATGCAGCTCCAAAAACCCTAAAATTTCTTCTGCGTCTTGAATTAACAACAAATCAAACACGAAAAGTAAAATTTGTTTGCTGCAAATCAGAGCAATTTTAGTTTTTGCTACAATTTTGATTTCCTTTTTTTGTTCGATGGAGATTTTTTCAGTTTATGTTCTTCATAGTGGTGAATGGGAAGAAAACAAGTTTATCAATTTCGTCAGCGATTGTGTAATAATCGAGTCGACATTCACCTACAACAATTTAGTTGCAGCTATTTCGGAACAAATTAGGATCGATAGTGAGTTAAACACAATAGAGATTAACTTTCTCCCAAATGTTGGTTTGCCACCGATCCTGATTTACAACGATACAGGTATGAAGGTGTATATCGAATTAAAGAAGAAAAACTTGAATTTCACTGAATATCCGTTGTTTGTGACAGTGAAAGAGATATATGAAAATCATTTGGTTCCTACAAGTTCTAGTTGTGTAGTTGCTACAAGTTCCAGCTGTTTGGTTGCTACAAGTTCAAATTCTAGAGATGTATCAACAATTGATAGCACTGAGATTATTGATATTAAATTTATTGAAAACACGAAATTTATTGGAAAACGGGTATAATAGATGATATATTCAATGAATTCGTTGAGGAAGATCAAGTTTATAAGGATAAAGAGACAGTTGTTAGTGTGATGAAGAACTTGGTTGTACGTGAAAGGTTCCAATTCAAGGTGAAGAGATCAAGCGCAACAAGGTATGTAAATAATTATATATTTTGTTATATATGTGTATAAAGTAATATATATTTGTATATAGGTATTAAAATTAGTATATATGTAGTTAAGTTTTTGTATACGAGTGTATTTAGAAGTTGAATGATATTTAATCCTAGGTATCACCTTATGTGTATGGATGAAAATTGTGCTTGGAGTTTCAAATCTTCTGCCGTTTTCAAGGCAAACATATTCAAAGTGAGAAGTTACAATAATAATCATACATGCGGCTATGGTGAAAGATACTTAACACAATGTTAAGCTACTTCGGGTGTAATTGCTAGTATAGTCAAGGGCAAGTATGTTAGTCCAAAAAAAGTTTACACCGCAAATGATATAATAGAGGACATACAAAAGCAACACGGAATTGAGGTGAGCTACATGAAAGCACAGAGAGCTAAAGAGATAGCAATTGCAATGATAAGAGGGAGTCCAAGTGATTCATATAAGGAGTTGCCGAAGTATTTTTATATGTTAGAGCAAACAAATCCAGGAACGGTTACAAAGTTGCACAAATCAGAAGATGGATGCTTTCTTTATGCATATGTTTCGCTATATGCATCTATCAAGGGCTGGGAGCATTGCAGACTGATAATGGTTGTTGATGGAAGTTTCCTTAAAGCAACATATAAGGGTACCATATTGACTGCTTGCATACAGGATGGAGCTGGTGAGTTGACTGCATCTACCTTGTTTCCGCAGTTTTTATAAGGTTGTAGTTTCATGTATAAAAATGTATAGGATTTCACAGCTCCTGTTTTATAAAATTTACAGTTGCTATAAAATTGTATAATTGTGTATAACTGTGTATAAGATTTATATAATTATGTGAATCCTAATATCTATTTTGTATGAACAGGAAAAATCCTTCCACTTGCATATGCAATTATAGATTCAGAGAATAACAACTCTTGGGAGTAGTTCTTTTGTCACGACCCAAAATCCACTAAGGGTCATGGTGGCGCCGGACACCGCCGTCAGGCCAGCCAACTTAAATACTTAATTAAATCTTATTTTAACACTTTTGAAAAAACATTTCTTTTATACTTTTTAAACAAGATTCAGTGTATTCTTCCGAATAAATAAATGAAATATTTAAACAACTTTTAAGATTTCCAAATAATCCAAATACATCCCCAGAATCCGGTGTCACAAGTACATGAGAAACTACTGATAAGAGAAATAAAATACAACATCTGTTCGGAATACAGTGGACGGAAAGTAAATACAGTACACTGGAAGGGACTACCCTAGCTGCGGTCGCCTCGAATGATGCAGCTCACCTAGCCCCAAAGTCATCCATGCTGCTACGCTCAGCAGGCTGCTAGAGGTGTATATATCTGTGCAACAAAAATGCACAGAAGTGTAGTATGAGTACGTAATCAACGTGTACTCAGTGAGTGTCCCTCCTAATC
>MU761296.1:17492-32427 GCA_026770625.1 Nicotiana glauca | reverse complement strand
TTACACGGAGTTATCGAGGTAGCTGCCTGACGTCCGCAGGACCCGACTTCTCTCCTATTTCTTGTTATTTGACTTATCCGCGCACTTCAGACTATGTTGTTTTATAGTATATTTTTATGTTATTCTGGTAGAGGCTCTTGACTCATGATCCCCAGATCTTTGGGAGGTTGTTCAGTATTGTTGATTTCTTTTGGATTTATTTCTATCTTTCAGTTATACTTCTAGTTTAAATGCTGTTAATGATTTTCAAACAAATGGTTCTGAGCTTTATGCTCGGGTTGAGAGTAAAATTGGTCGGGCTTGCCTAGCAGTTGTGTTGGGCGCCATCACGACTGGGTTTGGGGTCGTGACAATTTCATATCTTGTGGTAGGCGTACCACCCGCTCCCATTTCAATTCATATCTTGTGGTAGGCGTACTACTCGCTCCCATTTCAATATCATTTGTGGTAGGTGTACCACTCGCTCCCATTTGAGCACATTATGTTACCGACATGGAAACCAATAACGAATAATCAATATTATTTGTGGTAGGCGTACCACTCGCTCCCACTTCAATTTATATCTTGTGGTAGGCGTACCACCCGCTCCCATTTCAATATCATTTGTGGTAGGTGTACCACTCGCTCCCATTTCAGTATGTCATTTGTGGTAGGCATACCACCCGCTCCCATTTTTAATATATCATTTGTGATAGGCGTACCACCGGCTCCCATTTTATTTTATGAACAGTTCTTCCAAATGAAATGTGCTCTAATAAACACAACAATTAATACAAATTCATAAACAACAAGTACACAATAATTATAATTCACTGAGGAAAGCAAATAATGACAAGCAACAATTAAGTCACATAAACATATAGCAATTATGGCACAAATTCAAGACACGACATAGTACAAATATACCTTGACTCAATAATAACAAGCAACACAACAAAAGGGAAAATGTCAACATACAAAAATCACAGTGATATTGGAAATGAGACATTTAAATGTAGTTGAACAAATAGTAAAAAGAAAATCACAACAAACAGCAATAAGTGCACGTCATCACCCTTCGTGCTTTATACTCTTCCCTCACGATATCAAACAATGCACGACATCACCCTTCGTGCTTTATCACTTTTCCTCACCCAAACAACAATCACAAATAAGGGGCAAGGAAATAACGAGAAAATGTTAATAGAGGTCCAACAAGGACTCAATAATAATATATAATAGAATTTCCCAGTAAGGAATATGTCAACTATTCCATGAATATTTTGTTGGCGAGGGAATAATTTAATTATTCCTTCTCTTTCTTTCACTTCTCACTTGTAATTCATTTTATAACTCGAGCCAATGCTCCTCAAATTTTTAATATCACATGATCTTTACAACATATTAAAGTCACCATTTCATCAAGGAAGATATGACAAATTCAAATATTCGCAATATAAAGACTCACGGTCATGCTAGACACCGACGTATAGATACTCGTCACCATGCTTATACGTCGTACTCGACAAGTAGCAAATAACAAGTATGACTCAACACCTATTCCCTCAAGCTAGGGTAGACCAAACACTTACCTCGCTTTGCTACCAATTCAAAATTTCTACAAGCCTTCGCCTCGCGAATTCGTCCGAAGCTTCAAATCTAGTTATAAACAATTCGATTCAGTCAATAAAAATTATAGGAATTAATTCCATATGAAATTCTACATTTTCCATTAAAAATCTGCAATTGCACTAAAAATTTGCCTGTGGGGCCCACATCTCGGAACTCGAGAAAAATTACGAAATATGAAACCTCATCCAACCACGAGTCTAACCATACCAAAATTACTAAATTTTGATAATATTTCGACCCTCAAATCCTCAAATCTATTCGAGAGGGTTTCTAAGCTTTTCCCGCTAAATTCACGGATTTAATGCCAAAACTTGCAATAGATTCGAGTAATATAACCAAAATTAAGTTAAGAACACTTACCCTGTTGTTCTCTACAAAAATCTCCCGAAGAATCGCCTTATCCGAGCTCTAATTCGGTAAAAATAGAAAATGGGACAAAGTCCCATTTTCAGAAACTAAACATTCTGTCCAGAATATCCGAGGTTACTGTTCATGCGTATTTACTGTTCACGGGGTACTGTACACGATACTGCTCACGGGGTACTGTACATGGTACTGTTCGCGGGTACTGTACACGGTATTGTTCACGGGGTACTGTTCACGGTACTGTTCGCGGGTACTGTTCACTGTACTGTTCGCGGGTACTATTTTTGCAATTTGTTTCTAAAATTTTTCTAAGTCCGAAATCACTCCGAGACACCTCCGAAACACTCCCGAGCCCTCGAGGCTCCAAACCAAACATGCACACTAACTCAAAAAAATCCTACGAACTTAACCGTGCGATCAAATCGCCAAAATAATATCAAAACAATGAATTAAGCCTTAAAAATCCAAGAATTCTTTCAAATTTCATAAAACTTCAAATTTTCCATTTTAGGCCCGAAACACGTCAAACGACGTCCGAATTCAACCAAACTTTACAGGAAGTGCTTAAATATCATATAAGACCTGTACCGAGTGTCGGAACCAAAATATGAGCCCGATACTATCACTTTTCAATCAAATTTCATTTTCATTTTCCTTAAACATTTTCAGAAAATAATTTCACAGAAAAATTCATTTCTCGGGCCTGGGACCTCGGAATTTGATTCCGGGCATACGCCCAAGTCCCATATTTTTCTACGGACCTTTCAAGACCATCAAATCATGGGTCTAAATCCGTTTACAAAAAATATTGACCGAAGTCAAATTTACTCATTTTAATATCAAAACTTAACAAATTTTTACAGAATTTCATATTTAAGCTTCCAGCTACGTGCACGGACTGTGCACGCAAATTGAGGAAATTATAAATGAGGTTTTCAAGGCCTCGGAAGCTCAGAATGAATAAGAAAACAAGTGATGACCCTTTGGGTCGTCACATTCTCCACCTCTAAAACAACCGTTCGTCCTCGAATGGACATAAGAAGGAAGTACCTGAGTCAGGGAATAGATGGGGATAATGGCTCCACATATCACACTCGGACTCCCAGGTCGAAGCCTCAGGAGGATGACCTCTCCTCTGAACACGAAAAGAGGGAAAACATTTGGATCTCAACTGACGTACGTGCTGGTCTAAAATAGCCACCGGCTCATCCTCGTAAAACAAGTCCTTGTCCAACAGGACATTGCTGAAATCTAACACGTGGGCTGGATCGCCGTGATACCTCTGAAGTATGGATACATGAAAAAAACTGGATGCACGTCTGATAAGCTAGGCGGCAATGCAAGTCTATAAGCTACCTCTCTCACTCGATCAAGATTCTCAAATGGGCCAATGATCCTAGGGCTAAGCTTTCCCTTCTTCCCAAATCTCATCACGCCCTTCATAGCTGACACTCGGAGCAACACACGCTCACCAACTATGGAAGCTACATCTCAAACCTTACGATCTGCATAACTCTTTTGCCTGGACTGAGCTGAACGAAGCCGTTCCTAAATGATTTTGACCTTATCCATGGCCTCCTGAACTAAATCTGTACCCAACAACCGAGCCTCTCCCGGTCCAAGCCATCTAATCGGAGATCGACACCGCCTACCATATAAAGCCTCATAAGGAGACATCTGGATACTCGATTAGTAGCTGTTGTTGTAGGCAAACTCCTATAAAGGAAAAAATTGATCCCACGAAGCTCCAAAGTCAATAACACAAGCTCGGAGCATAACCTCCAATATCTGAGTAGTCCGTTCTGACTGTCCATCCGTCTGAGGATGAAATGTTGTGCTCAACTGCACCTGGGTGCCTAACTATCGCTGAACTGCTTCCCAGAAACGTGAGGTAAACTCTGTACCTCGATCCGAAATGATAGATACCGGCATACCGTGAAGGAGAACAATCTCCCGGATATAAATCTGAGCTAACCTCTCGAATGAATAGGAGACTGCCTCAGGAATGGAATGCGCTAACTTGGTCAGCCTATCAACAATGACCCAAACAACATCAAACTTCTTCCGAGTCAACGGAAGTCCATTAACGAAATCTATAGCAATCTTCTCCCACTTCTACTCGGGAAACTCAATCCTCTAAAATAAACCACCAGGCCTATGATGCTCTTTTTTTTAACATGTTGACAGTTCAAACACCGTGCCACGTATGCTACAATATCCTTCTTTACTCTATGCCACCAATAATGCTGCCACAAATCCTGATACCCCTCCGCGGCGCCTGGATGAATAGAATGCCGGGAACTGTGGGCCTCCTCTAGAATCAACTCTCGAAGCCCATCCACATTAGGTACACGATTTTGCCCTTGCAATCTCAATATCCCAATTTTTTTTTCTAACTCCCAAGTTCTTCAGAAATTTCGGTAGTGCCTCCCTGTAACTGGGCCTATCCACCTATCAGAGTAACACCAAAACGACTCCTAACAATATTTCCACAACATGACAAAACACCATAAAGTATATATCAATACCACTAACCTCCGTATCACAAGCAAGTCATTATCGCAATGATATCTTGATATAAAACGCTTCATAGGTATGACCATAACCACATCTCGTAGTCTAAAACTCAATAATTAAGGTTTAAATACTTCTCATTACATAAATATGCGAGGATCTCGTCCTTAGCGCTAAGTCACCAGTGTTATGCACGGCGTGCCAACCGAAATATTTCATTTATTCTTCTTTCAAATGTTTTTCATTTAATAATATCACAACATGTAATGATTGACTTAAGCATCTCCGTCGAATCTCTCAACAGGAGCATTCACATAAGCGGATCTCATAATTACGAAGCTCGCTCATAAGTGGAGCACGATAGAAGGACTCGCCTTAATTTTTTTTTCAAAACCAAATCAAATTAAGGAAAAGTATCCTTTTTACAACAATCATAATTGTACATGTGATGACACCATCTGGTGTAGTGACCTCAGCCATACCATAGAAATTATATAAACGGCTGGGTCTCCATCTCTAAGAGTCTCACCTCCACCTCTAACATCCTGACCCCTACCTCTGGCTGGTTATGTAAGCTGAGTATTGACTGCAATGGGGCACGTAGCCTGGGTGCTTTCATAAATTATATTTCTCCAACTACCACATTCAAAACAATTCCTTTGAGGCTCAACTAACTTATTGAACCTGATGACATATTCGGACACTGTCATGGTGACCTGACACAACCGTTAAGATCACATATACCACATATTGCAGAGAATCCGGGAGGTAAACCCCTTCAAAACATTTCTTAAAATAGAGTTGAGTAGGTGGTGTTGCATTGGCCAGTCCGCCCCCTTCGTAGGCTTGCCACAACCACCGCCGGCCAATTTCCTCTTTTGCTATATTGGCTTAACACTGCTGAGCTACCCTATTTATTCATATATTCTTCATTATTCCTTGGGGGCGATTCTTACCCCTTGCAAAGTGCCAAGCCTTAAATATGTATAAATTATTTGGGGAACCTTTCCGTACCATATATATACATTCCAAGCCAAAACTAACATAGCACATGACCATACGATCCATTCACTAATAGTGGAATTCCCATTTGATGCTAAGTCAAAGTCACAACATTCCATAATCCACAATATTTGTCCTTCACAACTCAAATAAATCAACCAGACGTCAAGGTCCATTGAACCACCACACGATTCATTAGGTGATCTCTTGATACATTTTCATCTTCAGTTAGAACCACAACTGGTCTGGTAAATACATTATCTTTCCACTGCCTCTATTTGCCATCCGAAGAACAGCAAAATCAACCCTCTCGCTTTCGACTATTCTCACGTTCTGTAATACCTCATCGCAACAGTCAAGAAAATCTCGTGTGTCCTCAAAAGATGCACCGCTGAAGGTGGTAGCGAAGAGTTTGGTGAAACCTATCCGACCTCCGCAAAACTTTTGAAGGCGTGGTTGATCTATCACCGGTCTATTCCATTGTTCGGCTGAAGAAGCGGTACATGACTTCGCCATTCGTGGAAAGACAAGAGTAAAAATTCAATTAGCTTTCAGAAACAGAACCGCACGACAAGAAAGAACCAATGTGAAACTTTTTCCAAACTCTGTAGATTCTGGGGGATAAATACAGATGTCTCTGTACCAATCCCTCAGACTCTACTAAGCTTGTTCGTGAGTTGTGAGACCTATGTAACCTAGAGCTCTGATACCAACTTCTCACGACCCGAATTTTTCCACCATCGGGAGTCGTGATGGCGCCTACTAATAGGAGCTAGGCAAGCCAATTATTAACTATTGTTCTTACTTTCAAATTCTTCTTTTAAAATATTTAATAGCAATAATAGAAATACAACGGAATAAATAAATTTAGCGGAAGACTTAATAGATAATACTAGATGCGACACTGTAATGCAAACACAAACCTCTACCCAAGAACTGGTGTCACAATACTCACGAACTTCTAAGAATACTAAACACAACCGTTTGAAAGAAATATAAAACTGTTTGTCTCGAATACATGAGATAACAGACTAAAAATAAGGATAGAGGAGACGTCGGGCCTGCGGACGCCTGCAAGGCTACCTCGGTGTCTCACTTATCGAAATGCTAACACTTGCACTACTGCTGCTGGTGTCCAAAACCTGTATCTGTGCAAAAGAGCACAGAGTGTAGTATCAGCACAACCGATACCATGTGTTGGTAAGTGCCTAGCCTACCCCGGCGAAGTAGTGACGAGACTAGGACCAGACACTCACATAAACCTGTGTAGTTTAAATATATATACAACAAGAAATGACAGGAAATAACATGTAATATTTGGGAAGGGGAAGACATACTCTGGGGTGGCAACAAAATATAATATCAGAAATAAGCGAGTAATGGAATTAAATTCACTTTCAAGTTCAACTCATCTTGTTGCAGGCGTGCAACTTCATTTCATATCTTGTGGTAGGCGTACCACCTGCTCCCATTTCAATTCATATCTTGTGGTAGGCGTACCACTCGCTTCCATTTCAATATCATTTATGGTAGGCGTACCACTCACTCCCATTTGTGCACATTATGTTACCGGCATGGAAACCAATAACGAATAATCAATATAATTTGTGGTAGGCGTACCACTCGCTCCCATTTTAATTTATATCTTGTGATAGGCGTACCACCCACTCCCATTTCAATATCATTTGTGGTAGGTGTACCACTCGCTCCTATTTCAATATATCATTTGTAGTAGACGTACCACCCACTCCCATTTTTAATATATCATTTGTGGTAGGCGTACCACCCGCTCCCATTTCATTTTATCAACAGTTCTTCCAAATGAAATTTTCTCTAATAAACACAACAATTAATACAAATTCATAAACAACAAGTACACAATAATTATAATTCACTGAGAAAAATAAATAATGACAAGCAATAATTAAGTCACATAAACAAATAGCAATTATAGCACAAATTCAAGATACGACATAGTACAAATATACCTTGACTCAATAATAAAAAGAAACACAACAAAAGGGAAAATGTCAACATAAAAAAATCACAGTGATAGTGGAAATGAGATATTTAAATGTAGTTGAACAAATAGTAAACCGAAAATCACAACAAACAGCAATAAGTGCACGGCATCACCCTTCGTGCTTTATACTCTTCCCTCACGATATCAAATAATGCACGGCATCACCCTTCGTGCTTTATCACTTTTTCTCATCCAAATAACAATCACAAATAAGGGGTAAGGAAATAACTAGAAAATATTAATAGGGGTCCAACAAAGACACAATAATAATATATAATAAAATTTCCCAGTAAGGAATATGTCAACTATTCCATGAATATTTTGTTGGCGAGGGAATACTTTAATTATTCCTTCTCTTTCTTTCACTTCTCACTTGTAATTCATTTTATAACTCGAGCCAATGCTCCTCAAATTTTTAATATCACATGTTCTTTACAACATATTAAAGTCACCATTTCATCAAGGAAGATATGGCTATTCAAATATTCGCAATATAAAGACTCACGGTCATGCTAGACACCGACGTATAGATACTCGTCACCATGCCTATACGTCGTACTCGACAAGTAGCAAATAAAAAATATGACTCAACTCCTATTCCCTCAAGCTAGGGTAGACCAAGCGCTTACCTTGCTTTGCTACCAATTCAAAATTTCTACAAGCCTTCGCTTCGTGAATTCGTCTGAAGCTTCAAATCTAGTTATAAACAATTCGATTCAGTCAATAAAAATTATAGGAATTAATTCCATATGAAATTCTATATTTTCCATTAAAAATCTGAAATTGCACTAAAAATTCGCCCGTGGGGCCCATATCTCGGAACTCGACAAAAATTACGAAATATGAAACCTCATCCAACCACGAGTCTAACCATACCAAAATTACTAAATTTTGATAACATTTTGACCCTCAAATCCTCAAATCTATTCGAGAGGGTTTCTAAGCTTTTCCCACTAAATTCACGGATTTAATGCCAAAACTTGCAATAGATTCGAGTAATATAACCAAAATTGAGTTAAGAACACTTACCCTGTTGTTCTCTACAAAAATCTCCCAAAGAATCGCCTTATCCGAGCTCCAATTCGGTAAAGTCCCATTTTCAGAAACTAAACATTCTGTCCAGAATTTTCGAGGTTACTGTTCACGCATATTTACTTTTCACGGGGTACTGTACACGATACTGTTCATGGGGTACTGTACATGGTATTGTTCGCGGGTACTATACACGGTACTGTTCACGGGGTACTGTTCGCGGGTACTGTTCACGGGTATTGTTTCTGCAATTTGTTTCTAAAATTTTCCTAAGTCTGAAATCACTCGGAGACACCTCCGAAACACTCCCGAACCCTCGGGGCTCCAAACCAAACATGCGCACTAACTCAAAAACATCCTATGAACTTAACCGTGCGATCAAATCGCCAAAATAATATCAAAACAATGAATTAAGCCTTAAAAATTCAAGAATTCTTTCAAATTTCATAAAACTTCAAATTTTCCATTTTAGGCCCGAAACACGTCCAACGACGTCCGAGTTCAACCAAACTTTACAGGAAGCGCTTAAACAGCATATAAGACCTGTACCGGGCGTTGGAACCAAAATACAAGCCCGATACCATCACTTTTCAATCAAATTTCATTTTTATTTTCCTTAAACATTTTCAGAAAATAATTTCACAGAAAAATTTATTTCTCGGGCCTGGAACCTCGGAATTCGATTCCGGGCATACGCCCAAGTCCCATATTTTTCTACGGACCTTTCGAGACCGTCAAATCATGGATCCGGATCCGTTTACAAAAAATATTGATCGAAGTCAAATTTACTCATTTTAATATCAAAACTTAACAAATTTTTACAGAATTTCATATTTGAGCTTCCAGCTACGCGCACGAACTGTGCATGCAAATTGAGGCAATTATAAATAAGGTTTTCAAGGCCTCAAAAGCTCGGAATGAATAAGAAAACAAGTGATAACCCTTTGAGTCGTCACAGATTGTCGAAGCGATTTATGACAATGATCTCCTTGCTATATTTTGACTCATGTAAAATAAATATTGACATCTCAACGTTATAGAATATTACTTAATATTAGATATACAACACAATAATTAGGCATTAAGCATAAGAAACCTAAATTAAATGAAAAATATTTTTTAAAATAAATTCATTAATTTAAAGATAGAAGATTGTAATAATGTATATGTTATGCCAACTCTCAATGTATTTCATATCCACAAGCTCTATATCCATATGCCTTATGAGTTTTGCCACACCAAATTAGCAAAGTATCTTTCTCAATTACCAATGAACAGGAGCACCAATAATTTAGATATCAGTAATAATAATATTAATAAGTTTGACTGCATGAACTTAGCCAATAATTATTGCATTAGGAATAAAAATTTACAGAATTCATCAAAAACTCCTCTTTAAAATGCTTGTATAGAGACCTCTTTTAGACAACTCCGTATGATATAGCGCGTTCTCAATTAGCAAATAGCCCAACAATACCTGAACAAGATACATGCAATTAGGAGGATGAGTCATTCAAATTAAAAATTTCTCTAGCAATAGAGTATTTGGATAGGAAATTGCATTAATTATATAGTCAGACCCATTCCACGGATATAATTATCGCTAATATATGCATCTACCACTAACCATAGTTATGGAGTAGTATGTATTCTGACATCAATTCATCCTTGATAAACTAATATAATTTGGTATAAACATCGGGTCTGAGTAAGTTTTTTTCTCTTTTTCATTCTATTATCTGCTTTGGTTAGCTCAACGGTGGTCTCTAGAATGAGCTTAACATGGTTTAGGCATGTTACATTAGCTAGAAAAGTAATCTGGATGTTTTTTGCTCTTCAACAACTGAAATCCTGGAGAGTTTGCAACTAAAGCTTGTTATACTTTAGACGCCTACATACACCTAAAGTAGTTTTATGGAACTCTTATGCTATTATTACTTTTTGTAGTAAGTCTAATATGAATAACAAAAGCTATGTCTGAGATAAGAGATGTTCTAAGAAGTATTCATCTTTATTGATTCATATATTAAAGTAAGTTGAACCTGTTTACTCAAAAAAATCAATCACCATAGCTGTTGCCAAATCAACGATGAAAACCCGACAAAAAATGCAGCGAAAAGTTCCAAAAAAGAACAATCCAAAAAAGTCACTGAAACCCCGTAAAAACCACCTTTAAAGCCCCCATAACTACTACAACAAATCTGTCATGAATCACCTCTAAACCTCCATTAAAAATGAACCTTAAACTCCATAAAACCAGTTCACAAAGCAATAAAAACTCCTCTGTTAACACCAAAAATTCTTCCTATAAATTTGTTTCTTAACAACTGCAACACTTCTGTAGATTTTGAACACAATATGCATTAACTTTCTGAAGTTTCGTGGACAGTTCCTCTGATGAATACTGTCAGAAAATAGAACTAACATGGGATGGAATAGAATTTGATTTCACATTCTAGGAGCCGACAATATCAGTTCTTGTACAGTGCAAATGTATTTTACAAAACCTTATTAATCATACACAACTAATTAAAAAGCATCTCCCAACTATGAGTTTACAACTATCGAAGTATTGTATAAATCTTAGTTTCACCAACACATTCATTCAAAATTCGATTATTTAAAATAACTAACACGTTGCATAAAAAAATTAACTGAAAGAGTCAACTAAGTACTAATTTAAGATTCAATTTTTTAAATAAAAATATAGATCAATATTTACGTAGCAATTAGCGCACACTTGTGAATCCAACTTTCAGAAATAGAGAGTTAAATACATGTACTATACATAATCGTTTATGTCAAATTTGAATGATTGTAGCAATTTCATAGACCCTTGAGGCTATGAGAAACATACAAAATTTCATATCAGTCTTAGCAAGTACTTCAGCAATACTGGAAAAAAATATTAATTTTTCTGTATTTTCTTCTTCATCCTAATAACCTACTCCTTAGAAAGGCAGATTTATTATTAGGTACATGATAATGCAGATAAATTCCATATACATACAAATTGGTACAGAACTATGAATCCAACTTTCAGAAACAGAAAGAGAAATATTGATAGCACAGATAATCATTTCATTGGTACAATTTCATGTACGTATTTGAAGATTGTGAAAAACTTATCCATTGAAGCAACATAGAAGAGCAATACACATAATCATTTCAAGAGTACAATTTTATATATTTGAGGATTATGAGAAAGTTATCCATTAAAGCACCAGAAAAGAGATTCACATAAAAATATGTGAAAGTAGAATATGTTACCTATGCATCGAGTAAAATCTAACTCAGGCTTGAAACGATCCAGATTTTTTACATTCGAACGACTCCAACTCAGATTCAGTTGCATCATTGCATGAAATTTGTCTGATTGCAGCCATATTTATAAAGTTGTTGAAGTACTAAGTGGAGAAAATAGGAATTGAAAAAGGAAGTTAATATATGACATAAATAATGGACTGTTTGATTAATTTCACTAAATTAGTAAATTAACATAATGTATCCATGGTTGTTAGGATCCAACTCTCCCATAATCATTGCTGCGTATTCATCAGCTTGTTTCTGGATTGTTGACAGCCTGTTGGCAGATGCGCTAAGGCCTATAATCTGCAAATGCAAATTAGGGGGAAAAAATAATATATAATTGATTTTGTCAATGCCATTCCGTATTTTTTGATATAAATAAGAATCAAGATAAAATCTAGTAGATGAAGTACAATTTAATAGTAATAAAACAGAATTTAAAAAAGCACATCTCTGACTTCTTCTTCTGTGATTCTACCATCAACATCTTTATCAACCCTGCATTTAATTCATCACACAATTCAAATATCAAAAATTGAATCTGAGATGCTTAATAAATTTACCGATAAAAGGGAAGTTAACATATGAAACCGCATAAATAGTGGACTGTTTGAGTTAGTTTGGAATTTTGTTGAACCCCACGTTTGAGAAGATGATGAGTCGTGAGTTTCATCCTCACAATTATTCTTTGTAAAAAAACGGCCAATTCGAGGAAGTATTTATATTTTGTTAATTGCCAAGTCTAATAAGCAATAAGTAAATAAAATAACGGGCAGACATGGGAAGTATCATTTTTGTGAATGTGTAGGTCAAAAGAGATTTTTTTTAATTTCCAAGTCTTACAAAAAAATTTTAATAACTGCCTAATATGGCAAAGAGAAATAAGTCTTATAAATAAAATAAAATAACTGCCAAATATGGCAGGCAGTATCCCTAATTTTTATGAATTCGTATGGTTGAAATCTTTTTTGCCTATTTTTAGTTTCAAATAATTTTAAACTCCAACTTTATTAGAGATGTGTCCAAAAAAATAACACTTGTTTAATTGTGGTTATGCCACTTGGCATCATTACATGCTTTTGCTTCTCCTTTTATACATAGATAGATATAGATTTTTTATTTTATAACTCTAACTTGAAACTTGTAACGACCCGACCGGTCGTTTTGAGTTCTAGCACTCCGTTCAGCAGTCGGAGGTCATGAACAGCTTCATTTCAGGTATTATGACTTTTACGCATGGTCAGAATTTGATTTCGGGAAATTCAGAGTTGATTTGGGAAGAGAATTCTCATTTCGGAAGCTTAAAGTTGAAAGAATGAACTAGGATTGGAATTTTTAGTAAACAACCTCGAAATCGGGATCTGGAAGTCCCAGCAGGTTCGTATGATGATTTCGGACTTGGGCGTATGCCCGGATCGGGTTTTGGATAACCCGGGAGCATTTTGGCACCTAATGTGGAAGTTAGCAATTTAGAAAAAATTTCATAAGTTTGACTTGAAGAGCATTTCGATGTTATCAATGTCCGTTTGGAATTCCGAGATTGGGAGTAGCTCCGTATGGTGATTCTGGAGTTGGGAGCGCAATCGGAAGTGAATTCGGAGGTCCGTAGGCCATTTTGAAGCCATTGGGCTAAAGATAGAAAGTTGAAGTTTTTGGAGAGTTTGACCGGGGAGTTGACTTTTTGATATCGGGGCCGGAATTAAATTTCGGAAGTTGGAACAGGTCCGTAATATCGAATGTGACTTGTGTGCAAAATTTGAGGTCAATCGGACGTGTTTTGATAGGTTTAAACATCGGGAATAGAAGTTTGAAATTTTAAAGTTCATAAACTTGAATTTGAGGTGTAATTCGTAATTTTAGCGTTGTTTGATGTGATTTGAAGACTCGAGCAAGTCGGGAATGTGTTTTGGGATTGGTTGGTATGTTTGGTTGTGGTCCCGGGGGCCTCGGGTGGATTCCGGATGGTTAACGGATCGAAAGATGGATTTTTGGAAGAGCTGGGCAGCTGGTATCTGGTATCTGGTATTTCCGCTTCTGCGGAAATGGGACCGCAGAAGCGGATCCGCAGAGGCGATAGGGTGGACCGCAGAAGCGGTTTTGAACTGAGGCTCGAGGATCGCAGATGCGGTCCAGATTCCGTAGAAGCGGGACCGCATCTGCGGAGGAGGTGATCGCAGAAGCGGAAAGGAAGGCTGAGCCCAGGACCGCAGAAGCGGCTAAATGGCCGCATAAGCGGACTCCGCAGGTGCGAAAATATTCCGCAGAAGCTTAATTTAAGTCGTGAATTAGTTCATTTCTCTCATATTTTCATGGCTTGGGGCGATTGTGGATAGCTTCAAGGAGGGGATTTTCGCCATCAATGTTAAGGTAAGTTATTCCCACCTATTATAAGTTAAATACATTGATCATGTATGAGATTAAGCTTGGGAATTAGTGTAAATATTGAGGTTTTAGTTGAAAACCTAGAAAATTATAATCTTGAATTTTGGCCACGATTTTAAGTATGGAATTAGGATAAAATTATATATTTGAGTCCCTAAGGTCATGGGTAATTTTTACCTTCGAGAAAATTTGGATTCCGGGCACGTGGGTCCGAGAGCATTTTGGTCATTTCACTAAACAGAGTTGGGAACTTGTATAATCTGAATAGTTAACAAGTATTTGAGTATATTCTCATTAGTTTATTATTAATTGGCTAGTTTGGGTGCATTGTGCGTTGGTTCAAGCTTTCGGAAAGATGTAGAATGCCGATTGCGAGTCTTCGGAGCGAGGTGAGTCTCCTTTCTAATTCTGTGAGGTGGAAATTATCCCATAGGTGAGTTAAATTGATTATATGCTCCTAAGTGTGGGGGCTACGTGCGCACGAGGTGACAAGAGTCCATGCGTAGCAACTATTATGCTATTGTTCGGGTAGTTTAGGACCCAAAAGCGTGCTTTATGTGGAATAAATGTGAAATCATTGATAGCTCAGATTGCTTAAATCACCTTAAATTAATAATTGGATTTTTTTAAAGACTTAAGTTTCGTTTTTTTCAAATTTATAAAAGAGAATTGGCTTCTTCCTGGATATTTGCTCCA
>MU761295.1:98364-144897 GCA_026770625.1 Nicotiana glauca | reverse complement strand
ACCTTGGTGCCCAGCTTCTCCAGTGCGTACACTATTTCTGAAGGAGACACGCAAAAGTTATGTGCGGATAATAAGGGGGCGTACCTCTTTCATTTTGGAGTGGGGCGACGTGTCGCTGTAAAGCATCCGTATGTCTGGGCGGTAGATGGGAGGATCTGGTGTATGGCTGATGTCGGTCTCTGTTAGAGCGCGAGAGTTGTTCTCGACGTCCCTCGTTGCGCCGATCTCTCCTTGTTTCTAAGTGTATTGCCGTTAGCCATTGAGTCGGCCCATTGAGATCATCTTCGTCCGCTCGTACCTCGGCACAGTAGGCATTGTGGATTTCCTCCTATGTGGTAGGGGGATATTTCATGAGGCGGCTTAGCAGCTTCTTGGTTTCCCTCGAGCCGTCCCTGCTTAGCCCGTTTTGGAAAGCGGCGACTGCCATACCTTCAGATACATTCGGCAGACTCATCCTCACCCTGTTAAACCTGGCTAGGAAGTCCCTAAGCCCTTCACCTGTGGTCTGTCTGATGGCGAAGATGTCATTGACCCTTGCTTCCGCTTTCTTCGCACCCGCATGGGCGGTGACGAACTTATCCGCCATCTCCTANCTTCCCGTTTTTCTTTTTAACCATGACGACATTGGCGACCCACTGGGGGTACTTTGATTCCCTGATGGAGCCGTTGGCAAGTAGTTTGTCCACTTCCTCGCTGATCACTTCATTGATTGCGGCATTAAATTTTCTTCTCATTTGCCGCACGGGCAGATGCAATGGGTCGACATTCAGCTTGTGGGTGGCAATATCTCATGGGATCCCTGGCATATCTGAATGGGAGAAAGCAAATAGATCTGCACGGTTAGTTAGGAATTCATGATACTTACTTGGGTCGGTGAGGCCGTGGCCGATGTAGGTTTTCTTTGTTGGGTTGGTATCATCTGATTGGACTGGGTCGAGGTCTTCGACCGTCGCTTTACACGCTTCTACGACGTTGGGATCTTTGATGGCATCCGCTGTTGGGTCGATTTTGGTTCCCGACACGGCTAATTGCTATGCCTCCACACTTTCCCCTCTTAGTTGTTGGGTATGGGCACAGTTTTGGGTTATTTTGTAGCACTCCTGCGCGGTGCGTGGCTCTCCCCTAATGCTAAATATTCCCCATGGGGTAGGGAATTTGACCACCTGGTAAAGGCTTGAAGGAACCGCTCGCATGGCGTGTATCCATGGGCGTCCTATGATGACATTGTACGCCGTTTCTTGGTTCATCACATGGAAAGTCGTTTCCAGCGTGACTCCTCCCGCTAGGACGGGCAGGGTTATTTCTCCGGATGTCCGTTCCACTGCATTGTTAAAATCGGTTAGTGTTATGCAGCGCGGTATTACCCTATCCTCGAGTCCCATTTGTGCAAGGACCCTTGGGTGGATAATACAGGCGCCACTTCCGTCGTCGATCATGACTCTTTTGACATCCGTATCAGCAATACGTAAAGTAATGACTAAAGCATCATAGTGAGGGAAAGACAAACCGTCGGCATCAGACTTATCGAAGGCGATACTACCTTCGAAGTCGTCATACCGTTCGTGGGAGATGGTTTGCTTCAGTCTGTGCGTATTGGCGAACTTGACGTGGCTGATCGTTGAGTCGTTGCCGCCACCTACGATCATGTTTATCGTCTGTGTTGGGGAAGGCGGCTTTGGCGGCCCACGGGGTTATTCTCGTCCGCGCGCAAAGTTGATTTTTCCTTTGTCGCTGAGTAGCTCCTTCAGGTATCCCTGGTTCAGCATCCTGACTACTTCTTGCCGTAGGCCTATGCAGTCTTCGGTTTTGTATCCCCGTTCCTGATGGAACTCGCACATGATGTTTGATTTCCTTGTGGCGGGGTCTGATTTCATCTTCTGCGGCCATTGCACCTTGGTGCCCAGCTTCTCCAGTGCGTACACTATTTCTGAAGGAGACACGCAAAAGTTATGTGCGGATAATAAGGGGGCGTACCTCTTTCATTTTGGAGTGGGGCGACGTGTCGCTGTAAAGCATCCGTATGTCTGGGCGGTAGATGGGAGGATCTGGTGTATGGCTGATGTCGGTCTCTGTTAGAGCGCGAGAGTTGTTCTCGACGTCCCTCGTTGCGCCGATCTCTCCTTGTTTCTAAGTGTATTGCCGTTAGCCATTGAGTCGGCCCATTGAGATCATCTTCGTCCGCTCGTACCTCGGCACAGTAGGCATTGTGGATTTCCTCCTATGTGGTAGGGGGATATTTCATGAGGCGGCTTAGCAGCTTCTTGGTTTCCCTCGAGCCGTCCCTGCTTAGCCCGTTTTGGAAAGCGGCGACTGCCATACCTTCAGATACATTCGGCAGACTCATCCTCACCCTGTTAAACCTGGCTAGGAAGTCCCTAAGCCCTTCACCTGTGGTCTGTCTGATGGCGAAGATGTCATTGACCCTTGCTTCCGCTTTCTTCGCACCCGCATGGGCGGTGACGAACTTATCCGCCATCTCCTAGAACATTGATATTGCCTTAGCTGGCAACTGAGAATACCATGTCAAGGCCCCTCCTGTCAACGTCTCGCCAAACTTCTTCAGCAGCATCGATGGTACCTGTTCTTTCGATAGGTCGTTGCCCTTCACAGCAGTGACGTAGTGGATTAGATGATCCTCGGGATCTGTGGTTCCGTCGTACACCTTCAAGTAGGGAGGCATCTTGAAGGTTTTTGGGATAGAGTGAGGGGCAGCTTCTTCAGTGTATGGCTGCTTGAAGAACCTTCCCACGTCGCGCTTTGGTAGCAACTTGGGGGCTCCGGGGATTTTGTCGACCCTCTCCTGGTGTTCCTTTATCTGGTCGCGGAGTGCTTTGTTTTCGTTTTCCATTTCTTCCATCTTCCTTAGGATGGCAGTTAGCGTACCGTCGCTGGTCTGTGCCTCGATGGGTTGGTTATTTACTCGTGTGTCCTCATGTTCGCCCATGGCAGCGGTGATGCTTACCGTTGGCACAGATCTGATATTGCCTTGTGGTGGTTTCTCAACCAAGCCACTTAGGGTGCTTGTTAGCTATTCTTCTAGTAGCTTTTTGACTACCGAGGGTGCTTCCTTAACAGCAGACGTGGAAGCTCCTTTTTCATGCAAGATCGTTAGATCTTCGGATGGGGAAGATGAGATCTCTGCACCTGGTGCGGTGTTGGGGGTTGCGTTAATAACGATATCGTCACTGGCCTTGTTGAGAGGACCAAGAAGGTTGGCTGTGACACCCATTATAGCTTTCGATCTGGTGTTGTTTTCAGCCATCTTATGTTTTCGTGTGATGTAGAGAAAGGTAGTTGGTTGATCTCTAGGTGGATACTATGATTTTGATTCTCGAAATCCCCACAGACGGCGCCAAATTATTTGGCTCAAAAGTTAAACGATACTTTGTAAGCTAAAACAATCAAAAAATATGAAAGGGTAAATCGTAATCAAATATAATAAGCCTAGGAATGTAAGAACAATGTAATTATGACAGATCTAATATTGCAAGATGATGAACTTGAGAACAGTTGTTTGTCAGAAGTAAGAGATAGAGAGAGAATAAGGGAGAATAAGAGAGAGTTGTATTATTGGATAATACCCCCCCCCCCCCCTCCCATTTACAATGGGAAGGTTCCCTTTTTATAAGGAGGGGCCTTCCTTAAAATAGTAATAAAAGTATTGAACGTGGTTGACGTCCTCCTAGCGAGGACGTCCAGTTCTAAATGGCGTTGCCTTCGCCCTTACGTCCGAACCATGCCCTTATTATAATGGGTATACGCTTACAGGGCGTAACCTTTGGCGTAGAGACGTATAGGGTCAAATTTGACCCCATACAACAATAGGTAACAACCATCCAAACAAGCTGTAAAAGAAAGTTGTAAAGGTAAGTTCAAGTTAGAAATATACGAGTTTATATCATAAATCAAGTGTTGTACTAGTTATGAACTTATGATAAACTAATATTAGCAATATGTGACACTATTGTTAGAAGTCAAACAACCTTTTTTGTTGGATATTGTTTAAATATTTCTAAATAAGAAATAAAATTTATGCTTCCTTGTTCCATCTGATATGTCACTATTTTTTTTTATAACTTTCTCGATCTCACTTTAAGTAATTGTGTTTGATTGAAAATGAAGTTCTACAAAAATAATTTTGAAACTTATAGTCTAATACAAGTAATAGACGTTGATGTGAGTCATGTGACTATAAAATCATGTCATCCAAATGTTATTAAATATTTAAAATCATTAATTCAAAAGTATTTTGTGCCAAATCAAACTAAGACAAATAAATCAAAATGGAGCTAGTAATAGTTTTAACCTCATTTTTGAATATCTATATTTTGCTTCAAAAATGAAAAACATAATTACATAAGTATCTGAATTAAGAGAAAAAAATAAAATATTTGACCCCTGCACTTGGAGACTGGAGTATCTTCATTCTTTTCTATCAAAACTGAAATTATAGGAATTAGTACTACTATTACTATACTTGGGCCGCTTGCCTCCTAGGCCTTGCTTCTCTTTGACTTCTGCATCGGACCTGTCGAAGTCCTCTATCAGTAACAATCATCAATTCAGTAAGAAATATTTCTTCACTTCTCCTTCTTATTGTGAAGTTTTCTCATGGCTGTAGCTTAAAATATATGTGTATGCACAGGCTTACTGGCTTAGGCAGAGAGCAAAGAAAGATGTCTAATTGGTCTGGGGGGAAAAAGAGAAATGATATCATGGGTATGAAGTAAAGTAAACATCTTAGCTTACAAAGTTTAGTCTTTGATGCAAGTGCATTTGGATCCTGATTGATACATGCATGTTAGATGTTCGATAATATGTTTGTCTTAGAATGGTTTTGGCCTTTCTACTGTAGAAAGTTTTATCTATTTTTAGGTTGATTTTGTGATGCCTCTGAACTGGGATGAGAAACATAACAGAAATGGAGTTTCGGGATTTCTTCCTTATTTCTGTGTGAGCTTGCTCACATTGCCCGTCCCAAGCCCGGATAAATGAGGAGGGTTGCGGTAGACTGATAGCCTACATAAAACTAGCCAAATATTGGCCTAAGATGAGTTTATATGGAGTAACATGGTCAGTGGGCGCCAACTTATTTAGGATTGAGGCCTACTTGTTGTTTGAGTTTTTTTATTCTTGAGGTTAACGAGGCTTTCAGCATTTTTCGGTTACTCAAAACTCATGGATAACCAACAGTATAGCTATTTGTATGTGGATATTTCAAATTCTATTTAGCCACTCTTATGCTATATCCAAATTGAACTCTATGCTTGTGCTTTAATCTTTTTCTGTTTCTAGGGTGGCCATATCTCCAATAGATATTTGAGTACTGGAAACATTACATGCTTTTCAGGATGCTATAGCTCAATTCATAACATATTTGAATGATGGACATGTCAGTCCTTAGTAAGATTAAGAAAAGTAAGAGTTTGTTGAACCACAATCATGCCAAGTGACAACAAAAGGTTGACAATTGAGGTTACTCTAGTATAGCTAATCACTACTAGATTAGGATTGAGGCATAGCAAAGTGGCTCTCATATCACCTTCAAAAGGTTGACGGAGAAGGTTATACTCCTAACTTTTTGTGTATCGATGTCCTTATCGACCTCTTTTCTAAAAGTAGGCTCCTAACTTTTTGTGCATCGATATCCTTGCCACCCTCTTTCTAAAAGGTAGCAAAATTTGAGGGGTTCATTTATAAACTCAACTCATACAAACTAGACAAAGAAAAACAATGAGGAGGTAAGTGTAACTTTTGGATTAACTAAAGGAACAACTGAGTGAAAGAACTGGAGGAAGCGATAATTATAATTAGCTCTTGTTTTTCCCATTTCCTTGTACACATCCGTCATTTTTGCTTTCCTAAGTTTGTACTGGTCCAAGTTGAAGCCTCTGCTTTACAATTCCATAAGAACCTATTTCATCACTCCTCCACTTTTGCAGGAACTCGCTTATCTCTGTATCATATGTGAATGTAAAAGATATGCAGATGCATACATGAATGTTTTTAACAAGAGAAATTGGTGAAGTCCGGTCTTTTCATCTTGGAAAAGTTTTGGCTTTGATGAATTTATAGAGCAAAAATCAAATTCCCTATACGAAAAGTGTTTCAGAGAGGAAGATTGTGCTCCTCTTCTGTAGGAAGATTTACCTTGCGTTTGGGAAACTTATCCCTTCAATGATACTTTGAGCTGGGGCTTTTTTGAGCAAGTCCTTCTCCTAGATGAGCTAAAGTAGCAAGCCAGTAACCAAATTACTGGTGCTTCGGAGAAATCAAATTTTGGATAGGCTATCAGTAAGTCAGGAAATAAGAGTTTGTTGTCTCAAGAAAGATGAGACTGCTTTCACATCACTTTAGCTCCAAGGATCTATTGTATATGGTCATGTGCTCTTCTATTTGGCTGTCAAAGGCCCAGCCACTGTCTGCCTTGTGCAATTTTAAATGCCATTATCGTGCACAACAGCCAGAGCAAGGTAGAAAACAAAATCAAGCAGGTGAAGAACAAAAACAGAACAAGAAACAGGGACCTTCTATTGGCTCTCCAGCTCGTATCCAGAAGCTTATTGCTTCCCAGTCAGATCCACTCCTTGCAAAAGAGATATTTGATTTAGCCTCTCGAGAACCCAATTTTCAGCACTCATATGCCACTTTCCACACTCTCATCCTCAAGCTTGGCCGTTCCCACCAGTTCTCTCTCATGCAGTCCGTCCTCTCTCTCCTTAAGTCACAGCAATATTCCGTCTCCCCATCTCTTTTTTCACACATCATCCAAATCTATGGTGATGCAGGCTTACCTGACAAAGCCCTTAAAACTTTCTATACTATCCTGGAATTCAATATGAAGCCCCTTCCTAAACATCTCAACCTCATTCTTGAAATACTCGTTTCTCACCGAAACTTTCTTCGCCCTGCATTTGATCTCTTCAAATCTGCACATAAATATGGAGTTTTGGCCAACACCACGTCTTACAACATTCTAATGCGGGCGTTCTGTTTGAATGATGATTTAAGTATTGCCTACTCGCTGTTTAATCAAATGTTTAAGAGGGACATTGCTCCTGATGTAGAGTCATATAGGATTCTGATGCAGGGTTTGTGCCGAAAAAGTCAAGTGAATAAAGCTGTTGACTTGCTGGAGGACATGCTGAATAAAGGGTTTGTTCCTGATGCTTTAAGTTACAGCACTCTATTGAACAGCTTGTGTCGGAAGAAGAAACTTAAGGAGGCTTACAAGATTCTTTGCAGAATGAAAGTAAAGGGTTGCAATCCAGATATTGTACATTACAATACAGTCATTCTGGGGTTCTGTCGAGAAGGTCGTGCTGCTGATGCCTGCAAGGTCCTTGAGGACATGCCATCAAATGGGTGTCTTCCCAATTTGGTCTCTTATCGGACATTAGTGGGGGGGCTAAGCGATCAGGGAATGTATGATGAGGCTAAGGATTACATGGTGGAAATGATGTCAAAAGGCTTCTCTCCACATTTTTCTGTGGTTCATGCGGTGGCGAAAGGTTTCTGTAATGTAGGTAAACTTGAGGAAGCTTGTGGAGTAGTGAGGGATATTTTGAGCCACGGCGAAGCCTTACATACATCTACATGGGGAGAAATTGTATCTCGGATCTCTGAATGGGATGGTGCTGAAATTGGGAATATCTTGGAGGAAATTATTAGAGCTGAGATAAAACCTGAAACAAGAATAGTGGAGGTTGGTTCTAGATTGGGTGAATACTTGATGAACAGGATAAAAAGTAAATCAAGAAAGGGGTGATCATTTCACAGGACAAGTATTGATCCTGCTCAAACCTGATATATACATGTAAAGGATGTTTACCTTGGAAGATAGCAAATGCACATGAAACCTGGTAGTGTTTATACAACAGCCCAAAGGAATCGGGTTAAAAGGGAATTATCTTGCTAACTCTTCTGGTCAGTTAATTGACATAATGATTTTACTAGCACTGTGCATGTTTGGCTGAAAGTGACATACTTCATTCATGGCCCATGGTTTCTCTATCCAATTCGTGAGGAAGCTGTTGATTTTTTAAGCATTGGTATAAGGAAACCTTTGAACCGATTGTAAGTTCATTGTTAGAGGTACAGAGAATGAGATGCACCTGGGGAGATCGTTGTGATTTGCATAGACATAAACATCTGGAAAGTCCGCGACCGATATTATATTTGTTGCTCTTTTAGTGCTTGTAATCACCTTTTAGCCGTTTCTAGTGTCGGAACTAGAATTTATATAATAAGTTAAGATTTGAACGTGTGACCTAAAACAATTTAGAAACCCCTTTATCATTGTACTAAGAGCCTGTTTGACCAAGCTTTTGGGAAGCCAAAAGTACTTTTTTTTTTCCCAAAAAAGTACTTTTAAAAAAATTGAGGAATTTGGCCAATACAGAAAAGTACTTTTTGCCAGCAGCAAAAGCAGTTTTTCTGCTTTTGGGAAGAAGCAGAAAATTCTAGCTTCTTCCAAGAAGCAGAAGCAGAAGTAGAAAATTAATTTATTCAAGACAAAACTATCCTCACCATAAATTTATATTTTCCAAATTATCTCTTACTATTTTTCTTTTCATTTTTGTTTCTAGTTTTTACAATCCTATTAAAATTGAAGATATCAGAATCATAATGTAACTTTTCAATTTTTTTTTATTGACTTTTCTTGTTTTTGATCTTTTCTTGTGTAATGGCTCGTAACTTTTCAATTATCTTCTTGTTTTTTCGCACTAAAACAAATTATTTGCATCTTCTTTGGATTATCAATTCTCTTCCTACAAATAATTATTTATAATTTCTTCTATTATATGCTATTAGTTCCTGAATCTTTCAAACAGTTATCAAATCTGATTTGTGAAAATGACCTAAAAATAGGTAATAAATTTACAATTGCATTGCATAATCTATCTATATATATTATTAAAAGAAGAAGAAAATCCATCAATATTTAGTCAAGTGGCAGCCTCACAATAGGCCACTTGGCATTTTAGGACAAAGTTGGTAAGGTTAGGTAATAATTATTTCTTTTTGAATTTAAATTTTAAAAATAAATAAATTATACATGATGTATTGTTAATAATTAATTACTCTTTTTGAACTGGAATTTAAACATGCTTAACTATTTCTTTTATGATTTTTTTATATATATTTATAATTATTTTATTTTACTCTCAATGCCATCTTTCAAGTTTGACACTCAATCATCTAGTTACAACTACCATGGCTATACATAATTTCATCGACAACATTATTTTACCGATAAAGAAAGAATTCAACTATTATGCTAATGAAGACATTACTGCATAGATTGATAAAGGAGATCAGCCTTCTGATATTCCTTTAGAAATGCGAGGCAAGTCTTCTGCTAATATCGATACGTTGTGTGATAGAAGTAGAGATGAAATTGTTGAGAAATATTATTATGTAGTGACTTTACTTATTATTTCATGATGGATTATCAATATATAGTAATTTGTGGATAGACTTCTAATTTATATTGAATGATTCAAATCATCATATAAAAATAAGTAATTATACTACATAATATCATATACTTTAGTATAACTATATATGTAAATTGATTTAAATTTTTAATAAGCGAGTAAGGATAATCAGTAATGTGAAAAGACACCAAAGATGAAAAGGTAAAACATCTATAGGTAGATCGTCGTAGCTCTAAATCTTAGTACTCCCCTAAAGGAGGGAATATGGAGTAATGTGCATGAAGTCAGAATTAAGTGGTTCTAGTAATCATGGAATGGTAAAGGAATACTTTATGTTTTATATTTTAATAAAATAAAAATAAAAGTCTCTTACGATAAATATTTCAGTTCATTTTTATGTTTAAAAGAATAATACGATCTTGGTACTATCATTTTTGGTAATTTGACACACAAAAGCACTTTTTGAAATGATTGGCCAAACACAAATTATTTGCCAAATGTTCCAAAAAGTACTTCTTAAATGAATTGGCCAAACATAAACAGTTTTTTTCAAAAGTACTTCTAAAAAAATAACTTTTTAAAATAAGCAGATTTTGACAGCTTGGCTAAACGGGCTCTAAATCTCCCTTTACATCAAGGGGAATCAATAGTTTATACATATATTATCAAGGAAAAAATATTTTTGCCTTATTTACACTACAAATTTTTTTACTACAGGGGACTTAATTGAACCTTCCCTCCACCTAGACCCCCCACTGTTTGTTTCTCTAGTTCGTTAAGAAGGTTCCTTGGGATGGTCAAAATTCCAGTGTTGTTGCAGGAGGCTATAAAAACTGTTAGGTAGTTGAACATCTTATGATGATAATAAAAAGATAGAATTTGCCGTCTAAAGGAAAAGATATTCAAAAGCTTTGACATTTTTCTATTTTTATAATCCTTTAGAAAACTATTCAACCACTATTTCAATATTTTCTTCTGATATCATTAACACAATACAATAATTAAATTTATACGTCAAGTTTTGTACTCAATCAAGTACCAACCTATAATGTACACTTTTTCAATATAAAGTGCTGAAAGTGGTATTGCATCAGGGACTATCTCTTCGCTTGTTTTTATTTGCCTTGGTTATGGATGAATTGGCGCGACATGCTCAAGGGGTGGTACCTTGGTGCATGTTATTTGCGATGACATAGTATTGATTGACGAGGCGCAATACAGTGTCAATAGTAGGCTGGAGGTTTGGAGATAGAACCTTACGTCTAAAGGTTTCAGGTTGAGCATGGCTAAAATATAATACTTGGATTGCAAATTTAGTGACATAACTTATGAGACTGACGTAGAAGTGAGGCTTGATACACAATCATCCCAAAGAGATCATCTAAGATAATGGGGAGATGAGGAATAATATCACACATCGTATTGGAGCGGGATGGATGAAATGGAGGCTCGCATCCAGTGTCTTGTGTTATAAAAATGTGCCATCAAGACTTAAGGTAGGTTCTACAGAGTAGTTATTACATTAACTATGTTGTATGTGGTAGAGTATTGGCCAATCAAGAACTTTCATGTCTATAAAATAAAAGTAGCGGAAATGAGGATGTTGAGATGGATGTGCGAGTATATTAGGAGAAATAAGATTAGGAATGAAAATATTCGGGATAAGGTGGGAACGGTCTCCAAGATGGAAAAGATGCGAGAAGCTAGTTGAGATGGTTCAGTTATGTGAAGAGGAGATGCACATATGCTTTAGTGAGGACGTGTGAGAGGTTTGACAATGACGGGTCTAAGGAGGGGTAGAGGTAGGCCGAAGAAGGTTTGAATAGAGATGATTAAGCATTACATGACAAATCATCAACTTATGCGGACAAGACCCTTGATAAGAGGGTCTGGAGGTCGAACATTAGGGTAAAATGTTAGTAGATAGTCAAGTGTATTTCTTTTCCACACCAGTAATATTAGTATTATTCGTGTATTTTCTTATTCTTAGATTTCTATTACTACCTATCGTTTCTTTTGTTTCGACTACCTTATTATCTTGTTGTTATTACATGGCTTCTCCACCACTATATTTTTTTCAATACTATTGTGATTACACTTTCCTTGAGCCGATGGTCCCTCTGAAATAATCTCCCTACCTTTACAAGGTAGGGGTAAGATCTAGAGGTAAATCTAGGATGTAAATTTAATGGCTTTAATTTTTAAGATTCTGAACATTAAATTTATTATACCATTAAAATTATGTTTTAGATTTAATATTTGTTGAGATTTTAGAAGATTTTATATATAAATTTATATTCCATGTCAAAAGTTTTAGGTTCAGTTGAACCCGTAGCCTAAAGGTTATATTTGCCTTTTGGTAAAATCTACGCACACACTATCCTTTTAAATTCCATTTGTGAAATTACACTCGGTATGTTATTATTGTTATAGTGTGTCCATTTACGAGAACCAGTTTGGTTTTATGCCGGGACGGTCAACTACTAAGGCCATTCACATTGTGAGGAGATTGGTGGAGCAGTATAGGGAGGTGAAGAAGGATTTGCATATGGTGTTCATTGACCTGGAAAAAGCCTATGACAAAGTCCCGAGAGAGGTTCTATGGAGATGTTTGGAGGCTAGAGGAGTGTCTATCGCGTATATTAGAGTGATTTAGGACATGTATGATGGAGCTAAGACACGAGTTAGGACAACAAGAGGAGACTCTGACTACTTTCCGGTTGAGATGGGGTTGCATCAAGGATCGACACTTAGCCCATTTTTGATTTCCTTGGCGATGAATTCATTGACGTGACACATTCAAGGGGAGGTACCTTGGTGCTTCTTATTTGCGGATGACATAGTCCTGATTGATGAGACGCGAGGTGGCGTTAACGAGAGGCTAGAGGTATGGAGACATACTCTGGAGTCTAAGGGTTTCAAGTTGAGCAGGACCAA
Organism: Nicotiana glauca; assembly: GCA_026770625.1. NCBI lineage: Eukaryota > Viridiplantae > Streptophyta > Magnoliopsida > Solanales > Solanaceae > Nicotiana > Nicotiana glauca. Next base: position 132,520 of record MU761295.1, on the reverse strand, counting down.
GACAGAAGACTTGGAGTGCAAGTTCAGCGGTTCTACCCAGGAGACTGACGGGGATGTGAGGCTCGATAAGCAAGTCATTTCCAAGAGAGAGAGTTTCAAGTATCTGGGGTCTATAATGCAGAAGGATGAGGAGATAGATGAGGATGTCACACACCGTATTGGATCAGGGTGGATGAAGTGGAGGCTCGCTTCTAGTGTCTTGTGTGATAAGAATGTGCCGTTGAGAATTAAGGGTAAGTTATACAAGGTAGTGGTTAGACCGACTATGTTTTATGGGCATAGTGTTGGCCAGTCAAAAACTCCCGTGTCCAGTAGATAAAAGTAGCGAAAATGAGGATGTTGAGATGGATGTGTGGGCATACTAGGTTGGATAGAATTAGGAATGAAGTTATTCGGGACAAGGTGGGAATGGCCCCTGTAGAGGTAAAGATGCTTGAGGCGAGGTTGAGATGGTTCGGGCATGTTAAGAGGAGAAACATAGATGCTTCAGTCAGGAGATGTGAGAGGTTGGCCTTGGGAGGTGAGAGGAGGGATAGAGGTAGTCCAAAGAAGTCCTGGGGGGAGGTAATCAGGCGGGACATGGCGCAGCTTGAGCTACGACATGACCCTAAATAGAAGGGTGTGGAGGTCGAAATAGGTTGTAGAGGTCGAAGATTAGGGTGAAGGTTAGTAGGTAGTCGTGCGTTTCCCTTTGTCTTCTCTAGTTGGATAGTATTAGTGCTGGTACGATACCTTTTTTTCTTAGTTTGCTATATTCGCATGTCTTGTTCCGTTATTACTTGCCATCGGTAGTTCCGTAGTTTGCTAGTAGTACTTCGTTCATATTCTCGTTTGTTGCCTTGGATTTAGTTTTCTAAATATATTGTCTTGCTATTAATTGTTATCGGTACCTCTTTCGTATTCTCTGTTGCTATCTTCGATGTAGTTTTCTAATTATTTGTCTTGCTATTACTTGCTATCAGAGCCTCTTTCACCTTCTTTAGCCGATGGTCTATCAGAAACAGTCTCTCTGCCCTTCGAGGGTAGGGGTAAGGCTGCATACATCCTATCCCCCCAGACTCCACTTGTGGGATTATACTTGATTTTTGTTGTCGTCGTTGATGTAGGTATATAAATTATTGGAAATCAAAAGTGAAATGGAAGTGGGCTTGGCTAAGGCATGTAATTTGTGTCCTAATTAAACCCAAAAATTGACTGACCATGTCTAGTTGTCAACCAGGGGCGGCCCGACGAATTTTGTGGCTTAAAGCCAAACTTTACGAGGGGCCTTAACTTTTTAATTTTTTTTATGATTTATTTGAAGTCTACTTTTTTTTTAGCTTTTCTTAGATAAAAAGTTATTAATAGTTTTCTTATAATCAATAACTCCTAATAAGTATTTATCAATTGACAATATAGGTAATCCATTTAACCTTTCTTATGACATTGTTGTTCTTAGGTAAGATCTTATCAATTTCAATTTTGAAAACTTCTTTCTGCTGAAACAATGGTAACATGAGTTATGAATATTATTCCATAAACAATTTAGGCATTTGGAAAAAAAATCTTTTATTTAATTAAGTGTATCATTAAACCGTTATCTTCTAATTGTACTATTTTTCTTAATACGTTAAATTCAAAAAATAAATCTAAACCATCAATATCGAATTGATTATTATGCTTTAAGGAATATTCAAGATTAAGGCAATATTTTTTCAAATTTCCAACATCTAATGATCTTAGTTTTTATTGCCAAATAGAAAAGCAAAAATATTTTCATATGCTTCGAATTGTTCAAATCTATTTTGAAGTAAAAAAATTAGCCTTGTCTATTATGTATAAAAGTAATCAACTCTAAAGGACTCTTCGAAAGATTTTGAGATTTTATTATCAACATTCACATCAAATTGTTACTTCCTATATATCACACGTTTCTTACGAAATTCAGGTTCGATATTCATTTCAAGTGCAATTTGCTTGGTACAAATCATAGCAGTTGAAGGAACACGTTAATCTAAATACAATAGATAGCGCGTAAATTATAAAACGAGAACTTACTTGTTCTTCGTGAAGCGGAAGCAAAAATTTATGAAACGTGGCTGAAATTACTGGTCGGCGGTGGTTGTCACGGTGTCTTGGAGCAACCCTCAATTCCACAGTCTAAACCCTAACCGAAATTGCGAGAGAAGAGCATAGAAAAATATTGCCGAGTCTATTCTTTAGTGTACACACTAAGTGTACTTATATAGAGAATATTAGGGTTATCTACTAACCCTATTGGGCCTTAAAGTACCCCTTATGGGTGTGATGACCCGACCCGTCGTCACGTGAGTTACCACCCCGTTTTCCCCATTTTCTGCTTCTTTATGCTTCGTTATCTGTGTCTTGTGTGATCGAGTTGGTTTGGAGAAGTTTTGGTAAGAAATGAGACACTTAGTCTCTTTAAGGAAGGCTTATTTTGAAAAAGTCAACCGGATGTTGACTTATGAGTTAGAGGGCTCGGATATGGATTCCGATAATTCGGTTAGCTTCGAGGGATGATTTTTGACTTAGGAGTGTGATCGGAAGTTATTTTGGAGGTCCAGATTAGAATTAGACTTAAATTGGCAAAGTTAGTATTTTGGCGAATTCCGTTTGATAGGTGAGATTTTGATCCGAGGTTCGGAATGGAATTTTGAGAGTTGCAGTAACTTCGCTAGGTGATTTGGGATGTGTGTGCAAAATTTCAGGTTATTCGGAGGAGTTTTGGTTGGGTTTTTGGTCGAATGCGTGTTTCAGAAGTTTTAGAAGAACTTAGGCTTGAATCCGATGTAATTTGATGGTTTTGGTATTTTTTGATGTGTTTTGATGATTGGAACGAGTTTGAGTGATATTTTAGGATGGGTTGGCACTTTTGGTTGATGTTCCGGGGGCCTCGGGTGAGTTTCAAATGGTCAAACGGACCAATTCTAGCATTTGGAAGTTGCAGACTTTTCCAGCTGAAGTGTTGCAGGTATTAACCCATCGCGTTCGCGTAAGGTGAGTCGCGAATGCGTAGAAGGAATTTTGAGGGCTAGGATTTAGACCTTCACGTTAGCGTTTGAGGCCTCGCGATCGCGGAAGGTTAGGAATTTTTGAATCGCGTTCACGTGAGGGGCTACTCGTTCGCGTATAAGGACTGGGGTCCGGTGGTGATTTGTTCTTCGCGTTCGCAGTTGAGTGACGCATTCGCATAGGTTTAGGGACCCAGGGCTTCGCGTTCGCGTGTGGGGGACCGCATTCGCGATGGGTATTTTTGTTAGTGGCAAGTTTGTTCATCGCGAATGCGAGAGGTCCCTTGCGTTCGCATAGAGGAAAGGTCAGCTGGGCAGAAGGGTTTTTAATAATATTTCATCCGCGAGCCTAAGTTATTTTCCACCATTGTTGATCGTTTTAAGAGCTTTTTGGGAGGAATTGAAGAAGGTTTCAACTGGGATTGATTTGAGCTGAGTCCTATGAACTACAAATGCGATTATTGTGTGAAATTAACCTTGAAATTCATGGAAACTTGGCTAAAATGGGAAGAACTAGTGCTTGAATTTTGATATTTCAAATTGGAATTTGAGGGGTCATTTGGACTCCGATTTTGGTGTTCTTTATATGTATACACTCGTGGCGAGATAAGGAACCCATTGGTATAAGAATTTCTGGAATTCGAAAAGTGGGCCCCAGGCTCGGGTTTTGCTGATTTTGAGATTTTTGCTATTTTTCGATTCTTTTCGATTGAGTTATGTTCCCTTAGCCTATTGTGACGTATTCATTGTGGTTTTGGTTAGATTCGACGCGCGAGGAGGCCAATTTGCGAGGCAAGGGCATAGCGAGCTAGGATTTTGGCCGGCTTGAGGTGAGTAATAGATGTAAATGATGTCCTGAGGGTTTGAAACCCCGGATTTGCACATTGTAGTGTTATATTGAGGTGACTTGCATGTCGGATAGCGAGCGTGGGGTAGAGCACCATTGGGGATTGTGACTTGATCCGTCCCGGTAGATGAATTTACTGCGTATTTGACTGAATATCACTTGTTATCATTATAATTTGAGTTGATTGCCATATTTGGGCTTCGTGCCAACTGATTGAATCCTTCAGGGATTGCTATTACTGGTTTCTTACCATTTTTACATATAATTGAACTCAGTCCTAGTATTTTATACTGTTTTGCAAACTCAGCCACTTTTTCTCAAACTTGAAACCTAAATAATATTTTTAATGAAGTTTGGGCTGAATATTTATATATTATTGTGCCTGAGGGGCTTATCTGATTCTGGACTGAGTATGGGATCGGGCTGTGCGCCGCATCGGTATTATACTGTTATTGATATGAGGCCAAGGGCCTAGTTGATGCCACGAGATGGCTTTATATTGCGCTTGGGCCGTAAGGGGCCCCTTCGGGAGTCTGCACACCCCCAGTGAGCGCCATCGATGATAAATAATGGAGCGGGATGCACGCCGCAACAGGTACTAGAGAGTACCATACTATGTGTTGCATTTCTTATCTGACTGTCATTTATTTACTTATCTGTTGCAGTATTTTCATAATCTTTTTTCATCAGTTTACTGGCTTTATTCTACTTGGTTTAAATTGCTGCATTTATAGCTTACATTGTGCCTATTCAGGATTTTTTATTCTCAGCCTTTATTTATGTTTATTACTCCCTGGGTCGGTGTACTCACATTACTTCCTGCACCTTACGTGCAGATCCAAGTGCATTTGAGGCTGAGTGAGGACTTCTCTATCGAGCAGCACATATCCGGGAGTATCAAGGTAGCTGCATGAGGTCCGCAGTCCTGATCTTCCCTTTTATCTTATTGCTTCATTTTCGCATTTCTTTAGAACAATATGTAGTAAGTTTATACTCATGTATTAGAGGCTCAGACTTGTGACACCAGATTCTTCGGGCTGTGTAGTAGTTTTATATTTGGGATTCCGCATGTTTTAACTCTATTTTAGATTTTCAGTATTATGACTTAGTAAATGATATGTGTTAATTAATTCATGAACTGTATAAAAATGGTTAAGGGTATTAAATTGGTTGGGCTTGCCTAGAAGGGTGTTGAGCGCCATCACGACCGGGGTTTGGGGTCGTAACAAGTTGGTATCAGATCCTAGGTTACTTAGTCTCGCAAGTCATGAGCCGGTTTAGTAGAGTCTCGTGGATCGGTACAGAGACGTCTGTATTTATCCTCGAGAGGCTGCAGAACCTTTAGGAAAAAACTTCACATTCTTGAAATTCTTGTCGTGCGGTTTTGTTGAACTGAGAACTAAACTTCTATTATTCTATTCTCTCACAGATGGTGAGGACACGAGCTACTGGACGAGACGGATGACCACCAGTACCATCCACTGAGGCCATCAGAGGCCGTGGACGCGGTCGTGGCACAGGCAGAGCAGCCGAGGCAGCACCTGCTGACCCACCAGTTGCCCCAGCTCAGGATCAGGCTCCAGCTGCAGACACACCAACAGCACCTTTTCAGGCACCAGCTGTGCCTATCGTGATTCCGGGTCTTCAGGAGGCCTTGGCACAGATATTATCCGTTTGCACTGGCCTGGCTCATGCTGTTTCAGCCACCACAACAGCAGCAACAGCCACTTCGCAGGCTGGGGGAGGCAATCAGACCCCCGCTGCTCGCACACCTGAGCAGGTGGTGCAGGGACTACAGACACCAGAGGTACCTCCAGCTCAGCAGGTCGTACCAGCTCAGGGCTTCGTGGTTCCAACTATGCTAGACGATGAGCAGCATCATCTCGAGAGGTTCGGTAGGCTCCAGCCTCCGACATTCAGTGGTGCTGAGGGCGAGGATGCCCAGGGTTTTCTTGACAGGTGTCAGCGTATGCTCCGGACGGCGGGGATCCTTGAGTCGAGTGGTGTGTCATTTACCACCTTTCAGTTTACCGGGACTGCTTTTACTTGGTGGGAGGACTTTGAGAGGCGTAGGCCTGTCGGTGTAGCACTCCTTTCTTGGCAGCAGTTCTCCGCCCTTATACTAGAGAAGTATGTACCTCAGTCTCGCAAAGAGGAGCTGCGTAGACAGTTTGAGTGGTTGACGTAGGGGGATATGACCGTGACTCAGTACGAGATGAGGTTTTCACAGTTGGCCTGTCATGCTATATGGATGGTTCCGTCAGATTGTGAGAGGATCAGGAGATTTGTGGATGGCCTTAACTACCATCTCCGTATTTTGATGACTAGAGAGAGGGTATTGGGTGCTACGTTTGAGGAGGTGGTGGATATCGCTCGTGAGATCGAGTCAGTTTGTCGTAGAGAGCGAGAGGAGAGGGAGGCCAAGAGGCCTCGTGGATTGGGCAGCTACAGTGGTGCTCCTTCGAGGGGCCAGTTCCAGTATGGTAGAGGTCGTTCATTCAGGCCTGCTCAGTCGGCCCGTCCAGAGTATCGTGGGGGATCTTCAGGCCATGGTCATCATGGGTCCTAGCAGGGCCAGTCTTCACTCTAAGGTTGTGCATAATTTGGTAAATACCGAATTTCTATACCGAAACCAAAAATTTTGGTATTTGGTATACGGTATTTTGGTATTTGGTTTAAGTTTTAAAAAAAATTGATATTAGGCATGGTATTTGGTATTTTAAAATAAAATACCGAAATACCAATACCATACCGAAATATATATTATATTACACAAAGCACATATTATCAATTATAACATAAATATAAAAGATCTATAATTTAACTTTCCTATATTCTCTAAGTTCATCAATTAACTCTAAACAAGCAACAAGACATTTCTAATGATCAAATATTTTTTTGTGTACAATTTTCTCTATTTGGGTCGATATTTGCTAGTTTTGGATAAAATTTTTGTCAACAAATATTTTCAATTTTGTATTTTTGAGTACTTTAATTAAGAATATTAGAGTCTATGTCTCTATGCACTAGTTAGTATTCAAATCGAATAACCCGAAGTTATCGAACCGAATAAACCGAAACCGAAAGGAGAAAAATCTAACCATACCGAATTTAATTAGGTACGATATTGGTATATGATTTTAAGAACCCGAATATCGAAAATACCGAACCGAAATATTTAAGTAACGTACCGTACCGACCGACGAACACCCCTACTTCACTCAGCGCACTCCTAACTCAGAGTTCATCTCATGCCCCATCAGCTCAGGGTTCTTCTGCGTCGAGTGCATCTGCTAGTCACTCCGGTGCGAGGGGTTCCCTTCAGTCCCCATCTCCAGCACCGGGCAGTTGTTATGAGTGTGGAGAGTTTGGTCACTTGAGGAGGCAGTGCCCTCGACTTCGTGGCAGTCAGCATTAGCAGAGGGGTCAGCCCTCGACTTCTGCCCCAGTTACTTCACCACCCACCCACCCAGCTAGGGGTGGAGATCAGGCAGCCAGGGGTCTTCCCAGAGGTGGAGGTCGATCAGGTGGTGGCCAGGCTCATTTTTATGCTATGCTGGGCAGGACAGATGCCATTGTCTCGGACGCTGTCATTACAGGTATTGTTTCAGTCTGCGACAGAGTCGCCTCAGTATTATTTGATCCCGGTTCCACCTATTCTTATGTGTCTTCATATTTTGCTCGTTATTTGGGTATGCCCCTGGAGTTTTTTTCTTTACCTGTTCATGTGTCTACCCCGGTGGGCGATACTGTTGTTGTGGACCGTGTGTACCGGTCATGTGTTATGATTATTGGGGGTCTGGAGACCCGAGTTGATCTATTGCTATTGAGCATAGTGGACTTTGATGTTATTCTGGGCATGGATTGGTTATCTCTGTGTCATGCTATTCTAGACTGCCATGCTAAGACAGTCACTTTGGCTATTCCAGGTGTACCGCGGATCGAGTGGCGTGGTGTGACTTATTATGTTCCTAGTAGAGTTATTTCTTTCTTGAAGGCCCAACGTATGGTTGGGAAGGGTTGTCTTTCCTATTTGGCGTTTGTGAGGGATGTTGGAGCTGAGACTCCTAGCATTGATTTTGTTCCAGTTGTGAGGGATTTTCCCAATGTATTTCCTGTAGACTTGCCGGGCATGCCACCGGATAGGGATATTGATTTTGGTATTGACCTGGTGCCGGGCACTCAGCCCATCTCTATTCCTCCATATTGTATGGCACCAGCGGAGTTGAAAGAATTGAAGGAGAAACTTTAGGAGCTCTTAGATAAAGGATTCATTCGGCCGAGTGTGTCACCATGGGGTGCGCCAGTCCTATTTGTGAAGAAGAAGGATGGAACAATGATAATGTGCATCGATTATAGGCAATTGAACAAAGTAACAGTGAAGAACAAGTATCCCTTGCCTCGCATTGATGATTTGTTTGACCAGCTTCAGGGAGCGAGAGTGTTTTCCAAGATTGATCTCCGTTCGGGTTATCACCAGTTGAAGATCAGGGATTCAGATATCCATAAGACTGCTTTCAGGACTAGATATGGTCACTATGAGTTTCTTGTTATGTCTTTCGGGCTGACCAATGCCCCAGCAACGTTCATGCATTTGATGAACAGTGTATTTCGGCCTTATCTGGATTCATTTGTCATAGTGTTCATTGATGATATTCTGGTATACTCGCGGAGTCAGGAGGAGCACGTGCAGCATTTGCTAGTTATATTGCAGAGATTGAGGGAGGAGAGACTTTATGCAAAGTTCTCCAAATATGAGTTCTGGCTCGGTTCAGTGGCTTTCTTGGGACACGTGGTGTCCAGCGAGGGTATTCAGGTTGACACGAAGAAGATAGAGGCGGTGCAGAGTTGGCCTAGACCATCCTCAGCCACAGAGATTCGTAGGTTCCTTGGGTTGGCAGGCTATTATCGCCGGTTTGTTCAGGGTTATTCCTCTATTGCATCGTCCTTGACCAAGTTGTCCCAGAAGGGTATTTCATTTGTATGGTCGAACGAGTGTGAGGAGAGCTTTCAGAAGCTCAAGACCGCTTTGACCACAGCTCCAGTATTGGTTTTGCCATCAGCTTCAGGTTCTTATACGGTATATTGCGATGCTTTGCAAGTTGGGATCGGTTGTGTATTGATGCAGGAGGGTAGAGTTATTGCTTATGCTTCTCGTCAGTTGAAGTCCCATGAGCAGAACTACCCCGTTCATGATTTGGAGCTAGCTGCTATAGTTCATGCATTGAAGATTTGGAGGCATTGCTTGTATGGCGTATCTTGTGAGGTATTCACTAATCATCGCAGTCTTCAGCATTTGTTCAAGCAAAAAGATCTTAATTTGAGGTAGCGGAGGTGGATAGAGTTACTTAAGGATTATGATATCACCATTATGTATCACCCCGGGAAGGCCAATGTAGTGGCCGATGCTTTGAGCCGAAAGGCGGTGAGTAATGGGAGCTTGGCATACATTCCAGTTGAGGAGAGGCCATTTGTAGTTGATGTTCAGGCCTTGGCCAATCGGTTTGTGAGACTAGATATTTCAGAGCCCAGTCGGGTATTGGCTTGTGTGGTTTCTCGGTCTTCCTTGTATGACCACATCAGAGAGTGTCAGTATGAGGATCCGCATTTGCTTGTCCTTAAGGACAAGGTTCTGCATGATGATGCCAGGGATGTGACCATTGGAGATGATGGTGTGTTGAGGATACAGGGCCGGATTTGCGTGCCCAACGTGGATGGGCTTCGGGAGTTGATGAAGAGAGATATTGTGGAGTATGTAGCCCAGTGTCTTAATTGTCAGCAGGTGAAATATGAGCATCAGAGATCGGGTGGCTTGCATCAGCAGATGGTTATTCCTGAGTGGAAGTGGGAAAGGATCACTATGGATTTTGTTACCGGACTCCCTCGGACTTTGAAGAAATTTGATGCCATTTGGGTGATTGTAGATAGGCTGACCAAGTCCGCGCACTTCATTCCGGTTTGTACTACTTATTCTTGAGAGCGGCTGGCAGAGATTTATATTCGGGAGATTGTTCGGTTGCATGGTGTCCCAGTTTCCATCATATCAGATCGGGGCACTCAGTTTACCTCTCAGTTTTGGCAGACGATTCAGCGAGAGTTGGGTACTCAGGTACAGTTAAGCACAACCTTTCACCCTCAGACGGATGGACAGTCCCAGCGCACTATTCAGATACTAGAGGATATGCTACATGCCTGTGTTATTGATTTTGGAGGGTCATGGGATCGGTTTCAACCGCTTGTAGAGTTTGCCTACAACAACAGCTATCAGTCCAGCGTTCAGATGGCACCGTATGAGGCCTTGTATGGGAGACGGTGTAGATCTCTAGTTGGTTGGTTCGAGCCCGGTGAGGCTATATTGTTGGGGACAGATTTGGTTCAGGATGCATTGGAGAAGGTGAAGATGATTCAGGAGAGACTCCGTACGACGCAGTTGAGGCAGAAGAGTTATGCGGACAGGAAGGTCCGAGATGTATCCTATATGATTGGTTAGAAGGTCTTGCTGAATGTTTCACCCACAAAAGGTGTTATGAGATTCGGAAAGAAAGGGAAATTGAGTCCGCGGTTCATTGGGCCTTTTGAGGTACTTAGGAGGATTGGGGAGGTGGCTTATGAGCTTGCCTTGCCACCCATCTTGTCGAGCGTTCATCTAGTTTTTCATGTTTCTATGATCCGGAAGTATGTTGGAGACCCATCCCATGTTTTGGATTTCAGTATAGTTCAGTTGGAGGGTGATTTGACTTATGATGTAGAGCCAGCATCCATTCTGGATCGTCAAGCTCGGAAGTTGAGGTCAAAGGATATTGCTTCAGTGAAGGTGCAGTGGAGAGGTCGGCTCGTGGAGGAGGCTACCTAGGAGACCGAGTGGGAGATGCGGAGCAGATACCCTCACCTATTTGAGGTTTCAGGTATATTTCTTGACTCGCTCGAGGACGAGCGTTTGTTTAAGTTGGGGAGGATGTGATGACCCGACCCGTCGTCACGTGAGTTACTGCCTCGTTTCCCCCATTTTCTACGTCTTTATGCTTCGTTATCCGTGTCTTGTGTGATCGAGTTGGTTTGGAGAAGTTTTGGTAAGAAATGAGACACTTAGTCTCTTTAAGGAATGCTTATTTTGGAAAAGTCAACCGGATATTGACTTATGAGTTAGAGGGCTCAGATATGGATTCCGATGATTCGGTTAGCTTCGAGGGATGATTTGTGACTTAGGAGTGTGATCGGAAGTTATTTTGGAGGTCCGGAGTAGAATTAGGCTTGAATTGGCGAAGTTAGTATTTTGGCGAATTCCGGTTGATCGGTGAAATTTTGATCCGAGGGTCGGAATGGAATTCCGAGAGTTGCAGTAGCTTTGTTAGGTGATTTGGGATGTGTGTGCAAAATTTCAGGTTATTCGGAGGAGTTTTGGTTGGGTTTTTGATCGAATGCGTGTTTCGGAAGTTTTAGAAGAACTTAGGCTTGAATCCGATGTAATTTGATGGTTTTGGTGTTTTTTGATGTGTTTTGATGATTGGAACGCATTTGGGTGATGTTTTAGGATGGGTTGGCACTTTTGGTTGATGTCCTGGGAGCCTCGGGTGAGTTTCGAATGGTCAAACGGACCAATTCTAGCATTTGGAAGTTGCAGATTTTCCAGCTGAAGTGTTGCAGGTATTAACCCATCGCATTCGCGTAAGGTGAGTCGCGAACGCGTAGAAGGAATTTTGAGGGCCAGGATTTAGACCTTCGCGTTCGCATTTGAGGCCTCACGATCGCGGAAGGTTAGGAAATTTTGAATTGCGTTCGCGTGAGGGGCTACGCGTTCGCGTATAAGGACTGGGGTCTGGTGGTGATTTGTTCTTCGCGTTCGCAGTTGAGTGATGTGTTCGCGTAGGTTTAGGGACCCAGGGCTTCGCGTTTGCGTATGGGGGACCGCGTTTGCAAAGGGTATTTTTGTTAGTGGCAAGTTTGTTCATCGCGAACGCGAGAGGTCCCTCGCGTTCGTATAGAGGAAAGGTCAGCTGGGCAGAAGGGTTTTTAATAATATTTCATCCGCGAGCCTAAGTTATTTTCCACTATTGTTGATCGTTTTAAGAGCTTTTTGGGAGGAATTGAAGAGGGTTTCGACTGGGATTGATTGGAGGTGAGTCCTATGAACTAAAAACGCGATTATTATGTGAAATTAACCTTGAAATTCATGGAAACTTGGCTAAAATAGGAAGAACTAGGGCTTGAGTTTTGATATTTCAAATTGGAATTTGAGGGGTCATTTATACTCTGATTTTGGTGTTCTTTATATGTATAGACTCGTGGCGAGATAAGGAACCCATTGATGTAAGAATTTCTAGAATTTGAGAAGTGGGCTCGGGGCTCGGGTTTTGCTAATTTCGAGATTTTTGCTATTTTTCAATTCTTTTCGATTGGGTTATGTTCCCTTAGCCTATTGTGATGTATTCGTTATGGTTTTTGTCAGATTTGATGCGCGAGGAGGCCGATTTGCGAGGCAAGGGCATAGCGAGCTAGGATTTTGGCCGGCTTGAGGTGAGTAATAGATGTAAATGATGTCCCGAGGGTTTGAAACCCCGGATTTGCATATTATAGTGCTATATTGAGGTGACTTGCACGCCGGTTAGCGAGCGTAGGGTAGAGCACCATTGGGGATTATGACTTGATCTGTCCCGGTAGATGAATTACTGTGTATTTGACTGAATATCACTTGTTATCATTATAATTTGAGCTGATTGCCATATTTGGGCTTCGTGCCAACTGATTGAATCCTTCAGGGATTGCTATTTTTGGTTTCTTACCATTATTACATATAATTGAACTCAGTCCTAGTATTTTATACTGTTTTGCAAACTCAGCCACTTTTTCTCAAACTTGAAACCTAAATAATATTTCTAATGAAGTTTGGGCTGAATATTTATATATTATTGTGCCTGAGGGGCTTATGTGATTCTGGACTGAGTATGGGATTGGGCTGCGTGCCCCAGCGGTATTATATTGATATTGATATGAGGCCAAGGGCCTAGTTGATGCCACGAGATGGCTTTATATTGCGCTTGGGCCGTAAGGGGCCCCTCCCGGAGTCTGCAGAGTATCGTACTATGTGTTGCATTTCATATCTGACTGTCATTTATTTATTTATCTGTTGCAGTATTTTCATAATCTTTTTTCATCAGTTTACTGGCTTTATACTACTTGGTTTAAATTGCTGCATTTATAGCTTACATTGTGTCTATTCTGAATTTCTTATTCTCAGCCTTTATTTATGTTTATTACTCACTAGGCCGGAGTACTCACATTACTCCATGCACCTTGTGTGCAGATCTAGGTGCATTTGAGGCTGAGTGAGGACTTCTCTACCAAGCAACACATATCCGGGAGTATCATGGTAGCTGCATGACATCCGTAGTCCTGATCTTCCCTTCTATCTTATTGCTTCATTTCCGCATATCTTTAGAACAATATATAGTAGGTTGATACTCATGTATTAGAGGCTCAGACTTGTGACATCGGATTCTTCGGGCTGTGTAGTAGTTTTATATTTGGGATTCCGCATGTTTTAACTCTATTTCAGATTTCCAGTATTATGACTTAGTAAATGACCTGTGTTAATTAATTCATGAACTGTACAAAAATGGCTAAGGGTATTAAATTGGTCGGGCTTTTCTAGGAGTGTGTTGGGCGCCATCACGACCGGGGTTTGGGGTCGTGACAATGGGTAGACCCAATTTTCCTACATCTCCCACTCACAGATAATGGGAGTGCTCATCTAATATAAGAAACATATTCTCATCTCCTCAATCATTCATACAGGGAAGCAGACCGTGCGACCAGTATACTGTGAGAGCTAAGTGCTATATATCTGTTAGGAGTATATAGCATCTCGTCGAATGCAAACCAACAAGTAGATCATAAATTATGCAGTACCCTAGATCATGTAAATCACATTTGATATAGTCTCAAAATCTCATATATCATTATTTCTTGTACTCACAATCATAACTCATAAGTCATAATTGGTGCACCAGTGAATACAAATAAATGAGATTCCATCAATGATCTTCCTCTTCTCACGATTCCCTTAACATTAGTATGATTGCTTTTCTAGTTATGCTCCTCCAGATCGTATCTGTGTTCATGGTCTTTTAGAAATACACTAAGATAGCTAACATCACACTAAGTCTCAAGTATCTGATCAGAGTCTCTAAGGGTACAAAATCTTGAGCTATCATAAAACTCTGGGTCTCACACAACAATAAATTGAGAATGGACTTATGTTAACCCAATTGGTCGACATTAGCACACATGGTATGAAACATGTGCTACAGTATTTTCTCCCTTTTCCCAAGGAGCGTATGTCTTTATTCCATAAAGAATGTTGTACAAATGATATTTAGACACCATAAGTATCTAAATTTGAGTTCTTTGATCTACAATATTATTTTTAACTCACATCTGGCTCACAAAGTTGACTAGATGAACAATTTTCATCCTAATGACCTTATGTCATTGTTTAAGTGACATTCTGATTTTAAGCGAATAGCTATCAAATTATCCTTATGATAATTTTGCTTAAAATAATGTCTCATCTTCTCACATCACTAAGATAAGGAGGTGGTTTCCTGTGTGAGAAGGCCAACCTCATGTCTACTCGACATACTTATATAAAAAAATAAACAAAGAATGTACATAACATTCAACAATAAAAATATGTATGTATGTGAATCAACTTTATTGATAATCAAAGGACATCAGTTTGAGAACATGGGAAAATAAATAACAAAATAAAGTATCTCAGAGTCTACGCAAGCCTTGAGACCTAGTGTATCTCACAAATGCATCTCTAGACAAAGGCTTGGTCATTGGATCTGCTAGCATATCTTTTGTAGACATATACTTCACATTCACTAACTTGAGTCTAACCATGTCTCTCGCATAGTTCTATTTGATATCTATATGTTTAGTTTTACAATGAAACTTTGGGTCCTTGGTAGAGAATATTGCAGCCTCATTGTCATAGTAGACTAATACTAGTTCAGTATTTTCAACAATATCCAACAAGTGCTCCAAGAACTTTTTCAACCAAACAGCTTCTTGTGCTACTGATGCGAGAGCCACGTATTCGTCTTCCATCGTAGATATATCATGATCCTTTTTACTACTTGCCAATGTGCTAAACCTGGGTTAGCCTGATATCTACTTACCAAGCTAACTGCTTGACAGATATTAGGTCTAGTGCACACAATAACATATATTAGTTTTCCGAATGCGCTCCTATAAGGAACTCGACTCATTATTTCTGTCTCTTCAGGAGTCTTAGGACACATCTGACTTCCCAAGGTATGGCCTTTACTGATAGGAGTTTCAACCGGGCTACTATTTTGCATATTAAATCGTTCAAGAACTTTTCTAATGTAATTTCTTTGTAAGAGATACAATAGTTTCTTTGAACGATCTCTTGAAATTTTAACTCTAAGAACATATGCAGCTTCACCCATGTCTTTCATCTTAAATTGGGATGATAACCATGACTTTATCTTGGTTATAAACTCCTTATCATTTCCAGCTATAAGTATGTCATCTACATACAATGTTAAAATCACAAGCTTATTTCTTAATCTCTTAGTATAAACACAATGGTCTTCATCCATCATGGTAAAACCACTGGATACAAGCACATTTTGAAAGCGTATATACCATTGCCTTGAAGATTGTTTGAGGCCATAAATAGACTTCAAAAGTCTACAAAACTTTTGTTCGTGGCCCTTTTCAATGAAACACTCAGGTTGTTCCATATAGATTTCTTCATCTATTTCTCCATTGAGAAAGGCAATCTTTACATCCATTTGATGTAATTCAAGATCCAGGCTTGCAACAATAGCTAGAACCAGGTGAACCGAGGTAAATCGTACAACAAGCGAGAAAGTCTCTTCGTAGTCTATTCCATTCTGCTGTGTATACCCTTTCGCCACTAGTCGAGCCTTATATCTCTCAACTATGCCATCAACTTTGAGCTTAATTTTGAGAATCCATTTGCTCCCAATTGCTTTGTGTCCTTCGGGGAGGTCAACAAGTTCCCAAACTTTGTTGACTCTCATAGACTCCAATTCATCCTCATTTGCTTTTGTCCATTTATCCTTAGAAGGGCATGAGAGAGCCTCTTTTACATTTTTAGGCTCATTTTCTTCTTGTAGGAGCATCATAAATAGTTCTCCGCCTTCAACATCAAATCGTTGGCGGGGAATCTTTTATGAGAACTACGTCTATCGTTGGCGGGGAATCTTTTATGAGAACTACGTCTTACTGGTGATTCATCATTGTTCCTATTTGGATCAATGTTACTCCCACTCGGATCAAAATCATTCATCCTACTCCCACTTGGAACATGATATGTGACCATCTTGCTCCCACTTGGAACAAGATCCATTTGGTCACTTCCACTAAAAGTAGAGGCATTACTCTCATTCCCATCTAATGATGAAAGAGGTCTTTGATGAGAAACTAATTCATCATCTGCTAAAATTCTCCCACTCAAATTAAGTGATCCTTGTACTTCTTGATCCATTATCTCAAATAAGGTTAGGTGTTGACCTACCTCTCCCTTCTTAGGGAACTCATCCTCTAAGAATGTGACATCTCGTGATTCAAACTTAGCTACACTCCCACTGTCTTGCTAACCTATAAACACATAACCCTTTGAGGTTTCAGAGTATTTTATAAAGATACTTTTCTTTCCCCTCGGGCCCAATTTGCCATATATGTGAGAGGAATCATGTGTATAGGCAGACAACCCCAAGGTCTTAATACACTTAGGCCGGGTTGTCTTCCAGTCCATAACTCATATAGAGTGGTAGTAACTGATTTTGTAGGCACTCGGTGAAGTACAAAGGTAGCAGTAAGCAATGCATCACCCCAGTAACTAATTGGGAGGTTAGATTGTGCCATCATTGACCTAACCATTTCTAGGAGCATTCTGTTTCTTCTCTCCGCAACACCATTTTGTTGTGGAGTATTTAGGATAGTCAACTGATGAACTATTCCTTTTCATACCATAAATTATTAAACTGAGTTAATAAATATTCATGACCACGATCAGTTCGAAGAGCTTTTATCTTCTTGTCTAATTGATTTTCCACTAAGCTCATATAGCTTTTGAGGCAACTTATTGCTTCTGATTTGTGGGAAATCAAATAAACATAACTGAAATGGGTAAAGTCATCAATAAATGTGATGAAATAATTTTCTACATGCCTAGGCCTAACATTCATAGGCCCAAAGATGTCCGAATGGACTAATTGCAAAGGATATTCGGCTCTAGTCGCCTGACCAAAAGGTTTTCTTGCAGATTTTCCAGCTAGACAATATTCACAAGTGGATAATTCCACATGTTCAATGCTGGAAAGAAAATCTTGTTTTGTTAATCTTTGCATTCTTTGTTGGCCAATATGACCAAGTCTAGCATGCCATATGTTTACATCACTATCATATTTATGTGAAGAAACAAATATAGAAAAATTAGTATTATTATTAAATGAATCATAATCCAAATCCTTTATAATTAAACCTCTGTTCACATGACCAAAACCAAATAAAGTTAAACCAAAAGTCACAATTGCCATGACAAAACAAGTCAAATCCTAACTTAAGCAAAACCGAAACTGAAATAACATTCCGGTAAATTATTTGTGCAAAGAGAACATCGTGTAATATTAGGTCTCAACCACCACACAGGACTAACTTGCATGTACCAATCCCTTTAACAGACTTTATTGTTGTTGCCTACATATATCCACTTTGCTCCACGTGGAACTCGCCGAAATTCAACAAAGGCACTGCGTTCCCAGGCTATGTGGTCCGTTGCTCCTGAGTCTACAATCCACAAAGGATTACATTAAGTTAGAAAAACAAAACTAGAAACACAAAGTTCACTAATTCGAGCATCGTGAAATACCTTTCTAGGAGGCTCGGGGCAATCTCTAGCATAGTGACCCTTCTTGTCACAATTATAACATTTCACTTTAGCAACTTTCACACGTTTGAGACATCTTTTCTTGCCTTTTTCAGTCTTTGCTCTTTTAGTAGGTTGAACTTGAGGTGGCCCTCTCTTCTTTCCCTGGTTCATTTTCTTTGAATTACTCTTAGTGTTGGAGGTTGTTGCCATGTGCAACTCAGCTATTGGCTTTGCAGCCTCAAGTCGTTCTTTCTCTAACTCAAGGTGTCTTCGAACATCTTCCAGAGTTGTGATTCACTCATTATGGGTCAAATGCATTTTCATTTGATCCCAAGAACTAGGTAAAGTATGACATCTTGGATTTGTTGTTCATCAGTCAACACATGACTAGCATCTTTCAACTCCCCGATCATATTTGTCATTTGCCTCAGATGTGTTCTCATTGAATGTTCTGGGCGTTTCTTATATGAGTCAAATTCGATCGTCAAGGATCTCAGCCTTGCAGTGGAACAAGTATCAAACCTTTTCCTCAAAGCATTCCAAAGATCCATAGCTCTTTGGTGATCCTTAAACTCCCTTAGAATGTCATCATCTAAGGTTCTCAACAACGTAATGCGAGCAATGAAGTTCTTTTTCTTCCAACTGTCATAGGCTTCACGCTCACGCCTATGCTGAGAAATGTTGCTTTCCTCAGGCTCATTCATGACACTGTTGATGGCCTTCAGAGCCTTTTGCTCCTCTAGCACATACTGGAGTTTCAAGCTCCAGGTTTCGTAATTGTCACCATTGAGTTTCAACCCTTTGTTAAGCTCAGCAACAATGTATTTTGAAGCGGTAGTAATTCTTTAACAAAATAAAAAATTAAATGAAGATCATGTAAAAAAAATAACGCAAGGCACGATGTTCTACATACATACATATTATGACACTAAGCATCAATTAATTAAGTTAATAAACACATATATTAACTATGGAGTCGAAAGTTCACTATGTTCTCAATCATCGTTCATGAATTAAAATATCATGAAAATTAACGTATTCAATTGTCTAGCTAAGTGTCTTAATCATGTTTAAGATAACGTAATTATCTATCATGATTTTACAATTCTATGTGGATTATAAGTTAACAAATAACTTATATTAGCATGTAAATAAAATTAATGTCAAACTAATTAACATTTATTACATGCTATTCAAATTCACATAAAATTTACTTTAATGTTAAACTAATTAACATATTATACATGTTAAACAAATTAACAAGCATTGTTAATATTAAATTAATTAATATTAATTTTATGCTAAATAAATTAACATAAAGCATGTGTTAAATTAATTAACCAAAGTAATGTTAAAACAATTAACATTTTTAGCATGTTAAACAAATTAACAAATAAATTTAATATTAAACAAATTAATAAATAAATTTAATGTTAAACAAATTAATAAATAAATTTAATGTTAAACAAATTAACATTATAAGCAATTGGGATAATAAAACAATTAGAATTCATAAAAGTATAATTTATATTTTGAAAATTAGTCTATATGACTAATTTTTGAAATTTGGAATTTATTAAAAAATAACAAAATTTATTGTAGATTTTAATTTAGGCCCTTAGCCCATAAAAATTCTTTCAATTTCTAATGGGTCTTTAGCCCATTTTCCTTAAAATCTTCTCTTCGCAGGTGAAGCTCAGTAGCTTCTTTAGTTCAATTGCATAATTTTTCCAACCATAAAAAAACAAGCCCATGCATTACCAGACTTCTGAAGCCCAAAAGTTAACAATACCCTTTTTCTTTTTAACTATTAGATAGAAGACTCATGACCTAAATTTTCTTTTCAACTCTCAGCCCTCACTTCCATTGAAGCATAGCTTCGGTTTTCGTTGAGAAAAGAAGACTCCCCCTTTTCAAAAACTAATCTCTGCCATAGCCATGGAACACGAAGTTCTATGCTTTTCTCATTCTTTCCATATATTTATTTAGGAAGAGAAGACTTTATTTTCTTCTTTCTTGTTTAGCTGTTGAAGTTTTGCGGAAGAAGAAACAAATTCTTCTATTTTACTGTTGATCATAGCTACTGGAGTACTAACACCAACTTTAGTTTGACTATTAGTGAAAAAGAAAGAAGGCATTCTTCTCTTAATTTCTTTTTCTAGTTTGACAGTAACTTCTAAAAGCAACCACCGTCATGCAACGATGGTTTTCGACGGCAACAAATGATGGGGCTGCTAATCAGAGAGTTTGGTTAATTTTTTTTAATCACTTTCGAAAATAGTCGAATTATAAATTGATTCTTAACTTAATTTAAATTAGTGTTTAATGAAACTTGAATTATAATACCCAATGGAGCAGATTCAAAAACTAATTTCTACTAAATAGATAAAATAACTATCTTGTTGAGATCAAACAGATTAATCGTCTAATATCACAGAAAAATACAGATAGTTGAACATTCACATAGAAAATCAAAACTGTTTTATATTTTATTTTAGACCAGAAAACCAACTAATGGCTCCGATACCAATGAAGGAACACGTTAATTTAAACACATTAGATAACGCGTAAATTATAAAACGTAAAATTTATTTATTTTTTGTGAAGCGGAAGCGAAAATAGATGAACCATGGCTGAAATTACTGGTCGGCGGTGATTGTCACGGTGTGTTGAAGCAACCCCCATTTTTACAGTCTAAACCCTTACCGAAACTGAGAGAGAAAAGCGTAGAAAAATAATGCCGAGTCTATTCTTTAGCGTACAGACTAAGTGTACTTATATAGGGAATATTAAGGTTATTTAATAACCCTATTGGACCTTAAAGCACCTCTTATGGGTGGACCCAACTTTCCTATAGCACTTGTAAATATTTATGATAATAGGCTAAATTGTATAGTTTGGCCTACGCTTGGGCTCTAACTTAAGGATGCTTTACTGTTGTAAGTGTGTAAATAATGCAAAAATTGGCTCTAATGGTGACATTTATGTTTCATAGGAGTGCAATAATCAAATGAGGACTTATGACGGTGATCCGGGCAAAATTTGGAATTAATGGACGAAAAAAAGGAGCAAAACTCGTTGGCAGTGGAAAACCCTACTAGCACGGGCATTAGCGCGGCCTTAGCGCGGCCTTAGCGTGCCCGCGCTAGTTCAGCAGTCCAAAATAGAATTAAACCCCACTAGCGCGGGCAGTAGCGCGGTCTTAGCCCACCCGCGCTAGTCTAGATGCGGAAACAATATTTTAAAAAGGGCAATCTCGGAAGTCCAAGAAAATCCACATTAACTATAAAATGTTTAACAAGTCCAATAGAGAGAGGAGTTCGAGTTTTTGAGAAGAAGTAAGAGAGGCAAGGAGGCAACTTAGAAAATAATTTTTATCTCCCTACTTTATTCATCTATCAATGACTATGAATTTTTTTTATAGTTTTTATCGTTGTTATGAGTAGCTAAATATTTTAATCTAAGGTTTTGGTGAAACCCATTGGGGATGACTTGGTTGTTATATTAATATAGTTTTGAATTGGTTGTTAATCTCTGTTTGTTCATTTACGTTTTGATAGTGGTTAATTGAAAGGGCCCTCAATTATCCATCCCTATTTAGTATGTATCTGCTTGAGAGAGAGTGCATATTTAGGTAGTTGTTTGAACAACATCACTCCCGGAGTATAGACGAGAGTCATAACCC
This sequence comes from Nicotiana glauca, assembly GCA_026770625.1. Classification (NCBI taxonomy): domain Eukaryota; kingdom Viridiplantae; phylum Streptophyta; class Magnoliopsida; order Solanales; family Solanaceae; genus Nicotiana; species Nicotiana glauca. The sequence goes on along the minus strand of MU761295.1, from coordinate 111,047 downwards.
AGGGTTTAGAGGTTGGATTAGAGATAGCGATACTTCGGGTGCAATCTAAGTGAACTGTAATGCAAACCTAGCTAGCGTAGCTTAAGAGAGTGCGTCTAGTAAATTATCATAATTGCTTGAGAAAGATTTATGATTGCTGGAGAGTTCATGATTGATAGAGACAACTAAGTCACAGTTATAAGACACAGACAACTAAGGAAGTCAACAACTAGGGAAACCATTACCTTAGACCTTATTCCAATTGTTTACACATTAAGCATAATTAATTTTCAGCTGTTAATTATTTTTAGTTTTTAGTTGTTAGAAATACCATCATTTGTTAATTACAAAGTTTGGGGAAATTGACTCTATGAATTTAGTAAGTCTGACAAAAGTAATTGATAGGTTAATTCCCTGTGGTTCGACTCTGGGCAGAATTGCTCAGATTATATTTGCAATGTCCGCATGTCTTTTTATAAGGCATAGTTTGGCGCTATCAAATTTTGGTGCCGTTGCCGGGGAATTAATAGTGTTATCAATTTCAATTGAAAGAAGTACAAAAATTCTTAGTGTAGTCAGTTTTCCCTATACCCAATCTTTACATTGAAATTTTAACGTTTAAACTCTCGTGGAATTCAGGTGTATGCCTAGAAATTCTTCGAGGACTGGCGAACTACTAGAAGGACTCTCAGACACCGAGAAAACATTCATGGCATTGAACCATGCCAACAACAAAACCCAACAATCCCAACAACCAAACCAGCTCGAATTTGACATGGGTGACGCATAAAACGTTATTGGAAACGTTGAGGATCCGCCAGCAAACCCCAACGTAAGAGTAGTGGCACCTCTTGTGCCCGAAGCTGCACTTTATGACTGGGCACAACCTACAGCTGATAACCTGGCCACTTCCATAGTTGTGCCCTCAATTCAAGCGGAGACCTTCCAGATAACCAACAATATGCTGCATCTTCTGCAAAATAAAGGATTGTTCTCCGGATCACACATTGAAGACCCTCAGCAGCACCTGAAGAATTTTTTGTCAAGTTGTGTGACCCAAAGGCAGCCAAATGTGACCCCGAAAGCTATCAAGTTGTTACTGTTCCCATTCTCTGTGACCGGGGAAGCTCAGACTTGGCTAAATTCGCTCCCTATCAATTCCATTATCACCTGGGAGGAATTAGTCAAGCAGTTCCTAAATAAGTTCTATTCGCCCAACAAGACTGCAAGACAGATTGATGAAATATTGCAGTATAAGCAGCATCCGACTGAGTCCTTGCAAGAAACTTGACAAAGATTTAAAGGGATGCTAGTAAAGTGTCCTCACCATGGTATTCCAGACCAGATGCTCGGCCAGAGATTCTATATGGGGCTAGCTGACAATTTAAAAGGAAATGTGGATGCTTCAGCTGGAGGTGCATTTTTGAGTAGACATTCATCGAGTGCAAAATCCTTCTTGATAAGATGTCACAAAATTCGGGGTGGATGACTAGAGGTACAACACTTGCACCCATAGTGCATTCAGTTCCTCTTGACCCAAATAATTTGCATGCAGAGAATATGGCCACACTCATGACCCAGATGAGCATATTAACAAAGAAGATTGATGAGATGGGTACAAAACAGGTGCACATTGTTGATACAATAAATGGAGGACTGTGTACACCTTGTATTAATCAGTCTTATGTGTGTTCATGGAGTGGAGAAGGTGAAAATCAAGGGGCAAGGGAAGATATGAATTATGTCAATAACTTTGGGGGTCAGAGACAAGGAGGATAGCAATGGAGACTGCCACAAAATTAGCAGTACAGGACAAACATGCAACAGCCTGGGGGTATGCACCCTCAAGGCCAAATGGTGCCAGTACCATATCAGAAACCACAGGGCTATCCACAGCAAAATCAGCAATAATTAACACATCAATCACCTCCTCAGCAGCAAGATAACAACATGATGGAAATCAGGGGTATGCTTCAGCAACTCATTGGGATAAATAATAAAGTGCAGGAAAAGTTGGCAGTGCATGATTCAGCTATAAAGAACATTGAAACGCAGTAGGGATAGCTGTTCAGTGCTTTAAACAACCGCCCTCAGGGAACCTTGCCTGCAGACACAAACATCAACCCCAAGGAGCAAAACCCGAATCAGGTGATGGCAGTGAGTCTCTGAAATGGGAGAGACTTAGACAGAGAGCAGGAAATTATACAAACCAGCAAGGAGAGTATGCCAACCACTCCAGTTCCGTTAGAGGTAGATGAAACAACAGGACTTACTGAAGTGGTGGTTGAACAGAGTCATGATGAAAAAGGTAAGGATAAGGTAAATGAGCAAGCTGCAGAACAAGTGGCACCTCTTGTGCCAGAAAACTCCAACAGAGAGAAGCCAGCAAGTAGTGCACAAAGGGTGATACCTGCACCCTTCCCTCAAAGACTGGTAAAACAAAAGAAGGAAGTTCAATACAAGAAATTCATGGAGATGCTGCGTCAAATTCAATTGAATATTCCTTTGATGGATGCCTTGAGGGAGATGACCGGTTATGCAAAGATGATGAACGATCTAATGTCACAAAAGTTTGATTTTCAGGATCTTTCCACTGTGACTCTGACACGGACTTCCAACGCAGTAGTGACAACACCGATGGATCAAAAGATGTCTGATCCAGGTAGCTTCACTATTCCATGCACAATTGGGAGTTATGCCTTTGCAAAGGCATTATGTGATTTGGGAGCCAACATAAATCTGATGCCACTGGCTGTGTACACCAAACTGGGCATTGGCAGAGCTAGACCAACTTCGATGCTGCTACAACTAGCTGACCGCATGGTGAAAAAGCCAACTGGTATTCTTGATGATGTGTTGGTGCAAGTGGGGAAGTTCGTGTTCCCTATAGACTTTGTTATTCTGGATTGTTAGGTAGATGAGAAGATACCTCTCATTTTAGGTAGACCATTTTTGGCCACTGGAAGAGCATTGATCGATTGTGAGACTGGGGAATTAAAAATGAGACTGAACGATGAAGAAGTCATATTCAATGTTCAGCAACCTATGAGGAGACCCAGTGAATATGCTAATTGCTCTCTAATGGAGGCAGTAGATGTCATCCTACAAGAAGATGATGTGACCCTGACTGTTAAAGATCCATTAGAGGCATGTCTGACAAATTTAGAAGAGATGGATGGTGAAGGGTTAGCTGAATGGGTCATGGCACTTGAAGGCCAAGGATTCTGGACAAGGGAACCTCAGTTCGAGTCCCTTGAGTTAGAAAAAAGGGCTACACCTCCAACAAAGCCATCAATAGAGGAACCACCCAAGCTTGAGCTGAATCCACTCCCAGATCACCTCAAGTATGTTTTCTTAGGCCTTGATTCTACTTTTCCTATTATTATATCATCCGGTTTGCTAGATGTGCAGGTAGAACAGCTCTTACAGGTACTGCAGGAAAGTAAGATTGTCATTGGCTGGACCATGGCAGACATAAAGGGTATCAGCCCAGCCTTCTATATGCATAAGATTCTCTTGGAAGAAGGCACAAACCTTCTAGAGAACATCAACGAAGGCTGAACCTGAACATGAAAGAGGTAGTAAAGAAGGAAGTGATCAAATGGTTAGATGCGGGAATCATCTTCCCCATCTCTGATAACAATTGAGTCAGCCCTGTCCAATATGTGCCGAAAAAGGGGGGAATGACTGTTGTGCATTATGAGAACAATGAGTTGATCTCAACTCGTACAGTCACGGGATGGCGTATTTGCATGGACTACCGAAAATTGAACACAGCCACCTGGAAGGACCACTTCCCCTTGCCTTTCATTAACCAAATTTTGGTCAGGCTGTCTGGGCGATCACACTTTTATTTCTTGGATGTATACTCGGGGTACAATCAGATATCAATATCCCCCGAAGATAGAGAGAAAATATCCTTCACTTGTCCGTATGGCATCTTTGCCTTTCGGAGAATGCCTTTTGGGCTTTGCAATGCACCGGCAACATTTCAACGGTGCATGCTAGCCATTTTCATAGACATGGTAGAGGATATTATGGAGGTCTTTATGGATGATTTCTCCATGGTGGGAGATTCATCTGAAGACTGTCTTCACAACTTAAGAAGAGTGCTTAAAAGATGTGTGGCGACAAATTTAGTACTAAACTGGGAGAAGTGCCATTTTATGGTACAGGAAGTGATAGTCCTGGGGCATCGAGTGTCCAGTAAAGGAATTGAGGTCGACCATGCTAAGGTTGACGTGATTGAAAAGCTACCACCGCCCACTTTTGTCAAGGCGGTGAGAAGTTTCCTTGGACCCGGGTTCTACCGGCGATTCATAAAAGATTTTTCCAAAATTGCTAACCCATTATGCAAACTCCTTGAAAAGGATCAGCCCTTTGTGTTTTCTAATGATTGTAGGTTGGCATTTGAGGAACTGAAGAAAAGGTTAGTGACTGCACCCAACTGGGAGCAACCATTTGAGCTCATGTGTGACGCAAGTGACTATGCCATAGGAGCAGTCTTGGGGCAACGAAAGGATAAGCTGATGCACCCGATTTACTACGCAAGCAGAATGCTAAGTGGTGCACAACTCAATTACACTGTGACGGAGAAGGAGATGTTGGCGGTGGTATTTGCTTTTGAGAAGTTCAGATCATATCTGATTGGCTCCAAGGTAATTGTATATACTGACCATTCAGCTCTCAGGTACTTGATTGAGAAGAAGGAGTCTAAGCCGCGCCTGATTCGTTGGGTGCTATTGTTGCAAGAATTTGACCTCAAAATTCGTGACTGTAAAGGCACAGAAATCAAGTCATTGATTATCTATCACGACTTGAGGGAGCTGAAAAATCAGCCGAGGTCGAAGAGATTTTGGAAACCTTTCCAGACGAGCAGCTGCTCGCAGCTAGTCTTGAGGAAGCGCCATGGTATGCAGACCTTGCAAATTACCTGGCCTACAGTATAGTTCCCTATGAATTTTCATCTGTCCAAAAGAAAAAGTTTTATCATGATTGCTGCATGTATTATTGGGACGAGCCTTATTTGTTTAGAATATGTGTCCATAATATTATCCGGAGGAGTGTCCCCGAGATAGAACAGTCTTCTGTTTTGTAGGTTTGTCACGCATCAACATATGGAGGACATTTTAGAGGGGTCAGGACAGCTGCAAAAGTGTTAGAGGCCGGATTCTTTTGGCCAATAGTGTTTAGAGATGCACACCTATGGGTGAAGGGCTGTGATGAATGTCAGCAGACCAGGAACATTTCCCGTCATCATGAGATGCCTATGAACCCGATTCAAGAGGTAGAGGTGTTTGATGTTTGGGGAATTGACTTCATGGGTCCCTTCGTCAGCTCATTTGGCAATAAGTACATACTTGTTGCTATGGATTATGTGTCTAAATGGGTAGAAGCTGCAGCGTTTCCCACTAATGATACAAGAGTGGTGGTAGGATTTTTGAAAAAGAACATATTCACCCGTTTTGGGACACCAAGAGCGATCATCAGTGACGGAGGCACTCACTTATGTAATAGAGCCTTCGAAAAATTACTTGTAAAGTATGATGTACGCCACAAGGTGGCTACCCTTTATCATCCGCAAACTAGTGGGCAGGTTGAAGTGTCCAACAGAGAGATAAAAAGTGTGCTAACCAAGACTGTGAATGCCACAAGAACTGATTGGGCGAAAAAGCTTGACGATGAACTCTGGGCCTATAGAACTGCATTCAAAACACCAATAGGTATGTCACCATACAAGTTGGTATTTGGCAAGGCCTGTCATCTGCCTGTGGAGATAGAACATCGAGCTTGGTGGGCACTAAAGCAATTGAACATGGATCCCGATGCAGCTGGACAAAATCGACTGACAGAGCTGCATGAGCTGGAAGAATTTAGATATCAAGCCTTTGAAAGCATGAGGCTCTACAAGGAAAGAATGAAGAAGCTGCATGACAAGCACAATGTGGACAGAGATTTCAAACCCGGTGACAAGGTATTAATGTATAATTCAAGGTTGAGATTGTTTTCGGGTAAGTTAAAGTCCCGATGGTCAGGACTATTTACAGCGGTGCAACTGTTCGCAAGTAGAGGTGTAGAGATCGAATCGGAAGATGGGACAAACAAGTTCACAGTAAATGGGCAAAGGTTGAAACATTACCTTGGAATAGCTGAAGAAAAAAGGGATACAGTGGTGATCAATTTGAATGAACTCCAATACGCGAATGAGGAGTGATAATCAAATATTTGCGTCATGCCACGATGTTAAATCAGGCGCTGTGTGGGAGGCAACCCACGAATGTGTTGTTAATTGTAGTATGTAACTTTATGTATATAAAAAAGGGACACTGGAACACCTGAATTAGCGCGCCAACGCTAAGCCAGCGCACAGGCAGCGCTAATGAGGTTTTATTCCGCCTCAACCGTGTTCCCACTAGCGCGGCCACGCTAAGCCAGCGCGTAGCCCGCGCTAATGGGGTTTCATTCTGCCTCGTGTTTATTGAACTAGCGCGGCCGCGCTAAGCCCGCGCGCAGCCCGCGCTAGTCCAAGTAAGTTTTGCAATTTTTTTTTACTCTTTTAACCCAATTAACTCAAACCCACCCACCCCACCACTCCTAATTTCCCCATTCTCTCTTTCTCTCACACACGTTCCCCAAGCCTTAACCCATCTCTTCTTCTTCTTCATCCATTCCTCCATTCTTCCTCCTCCATACCCAACTTCACACAGCACCACCTTCCTTCTCTTCCTCAATCTTTACACTTTTTCTCTCATTCCCTCTACTGGTAAGTATTTCTCTCTTTAATTTTGTATGTAGATCTTCAATTTCGTTTTTTTAGTTTCTTTTCTTTCTTTTTAGTTTGTATAGTAGAACGTAGTTTTACTTTAGGGTAGAAACATATGTCAATACTTAGATTGGGCTAAAAAATTGAAAACATTCAAATTGTGGTTGTGTGGTGTGTTGATTGGGTTATTGTGGTAGTATTCATTATGTTGAAGGGATGGTTGGAGCTTAAAATTAACCATTGGCCACAATGTGTTTGTTAAAATGCCTCTTTGGAGGAAGTGTTGTGACCATTCCGTGGTGAAGTCTGAGTAACCACATTTTGGTCACCCGATTGAATAGAACTGACGTTGGACTATTTGCAGGTACCATGGCTCGTCGCAAACGCCAAGCAACAGCCAACACTGGGGGAAGGCCTCGAAATTCGGTTGATACAAGGCCCTTCAATAGTCAAAAGTTCGTGTCCACCAAGGCACAGGACAGGTTTAACAAAAAAGAGGCCAAAACAATTGTGCCGGAATAGGCCATGGATCCCAATGCACTGGGGACTACCTGTCCAAATATACCATTCGAGTTGAGGAGAAGGCACCTGGAAATATTTTTTGAGGAGCCAATCACTGCCAATGTTATGCTTGTTAGGGAAATCTATGCGAATCTCCCAGAACATGAGGACTACACGGTCACAATGCGCAAGAGACCGGTCAATGCTTCTTTGGAGACTATCCGGACTCTATGCAGGCTTCCTCCACCATCTCAGGGGTACGTGGATGCATACCAATCATACAGAGGCAAATATACTTCCTGGTCCACATTCACTGACACCATCTGTCAATCGGGAGCCACTATACAGTGGTACAAGTATGGGAATAAATTCCAATCCTCGGCCCTCAAGATTGAGGCCAAATGCTGGTTGTACTTTATTAATAGCAGACTCCTACCCTCCAAGAACCTATCAGAGGTGAACATCCCTCGAGGGTGCCTAATTTGGTGCTTCATGAATAATGCTCCATTTGACGTGGCCAGAGTCATACACGATGAAATATTCCAGCGGGTCCGGGTTCAACGCTATGGGTTATACTACCCGTCTCTTGTCACCCGATTGTGCCTTCAAGCTAATATGCCGAGCAACCTTGCTTTAGATGGCCGAATCCCTGTGGTACATCCTTTCACGGCTGAGAGGGTGACCACAGGAAAGGAAGTGGTAGTTGCCGAGGAATTGATTGGCCATGATTCTGATGATGGTGATGACGCGGATGAGGAGGAACAACAATAGGTAGTTGATGCTGAGGAGATTGTTGGTGATGAGCAGCCAGCTCAACCACATGTTGATGATGTTGCAGGCCCGTCTAGGGCCAGTTGGGGACAGCGGTTAGACCGCATGGAGCAGGAGATAGCTGAAATACGGACCTCAGTGACTGACCTGGAGACTCGTTTTGATGAGATAGCCACCCAGCAGAAATAATCAGAAAAATGCATCATGGGTTGGCTCCGTGCATTGGGTCAGGCGTGCAATGTCAACGTCGACTCTGTCTCCGACCAGGATTGAGCAGTCAGGGAAGTTCCCTTTCCCTTCTTTTGATTTACTTGGCCATGAGGACATTTTCTCAATTTAAGTGTGGGGCGGGGATAGGGATACTTCATTGTATGTTTGTAATGGTAACAATTAACTATTTTCTTTGGTTGTTTTGTCTTGCTTTGATTGTGTTGGTGTTAGAACAATAGTCATTAGGTAAGTGAAAATAGTAAGTGACTTATCCCGATGACGGATCTCTTTCGACGGGATTCTTGAGGGACTAAGTCGAAGAAATAAAAAAATAAAAAAAATGGAATATAGAGACTCTTCCTAATGACGGATCCTTTAGACAATTTTCTTGAGGGAATTTAGTCTAGAGAAAATACAAAAAGATTTTTTATTTAATTTTTAGGTAGTGTAACAACTCCCCCCTTGGTTTTTCTTTGGACCATGGTTCTTTTCCAAGGGTTTATCTTGAACCGGGTATAGGTAGTTTTTGTTTTTGTTTTAGGTTAGGATTAATGGGCTACGAGCTAAAAATCGAAGGAAAACCCCTTAGCTTTTCTACACCTGAACACGATAGACACTAGAGTGTAATACTTAGCTTCAAGGGTTGAATCTTGTTTAAGTGCCTTAAAAATTGTATGCTTGTATCTAACTTGAACACTCAAAAGAGAATGTCTTGATAAACTAATCCGGAGTGAGTCATGTGCCATGTGTGTGTGAGTGTTACTGTATTCCCTGCTTTACATTTGATGCCTAGAACTTGCCCTGTGTGTTTGCGAAACGAAATAGTAGCTTCATTCAGTTTTAGAAAGGATATAGGCATTTCTTTGTTGAGCCAGACATACAAAGTAAACCCACCTAAATGCATTATATCTTAGTTAACCCCGTTGAGCCTATAAGCCTGTTTCTTTGGTAACCACATTGTGAACCTTACCCAATTGTTTGAATAGCCTGCTGTTTGAACCCTTTCTCCTCTCACTAAGCACTAGAATAGTATTAAAAATATGCAAAAGCAAAAGTGTGGGGTGGTGGTTTGGAGTTTGAAGTGAAACCATGGAAATAGAGAAAAGGTGCAGAATGTTGAAGCATAAAAAGAGAAGCACCACGAAAAGAAAAAAAAAAGTAATATATTATATAGTGATTAATAAGTGGTAGCTTGTACAAATTGCACCTAATGTATGGGGATGTTTAAATAAATGTGGTGGAGTGTTGGCTGACAAAATGATGAGCTTGAAGTTTAATGTAATTGTATTATAAGTGCTTAGGGATGTTAGTCACTATATCCAAATATATCCTACCTATCCCTTAGCCTACATTACAACCAAATAAAGTCCTATTGATCTTAGACTTAGTGGGGCTCGATTAGTAGGGTACTACACTACGGTCAAGCCTATGGTGCATCTTTGTGGCATGTCAATGTTCTTTTTGAGAGCGAGCAAATTTTTTTTCTATCTTAGTTCCTAATTGTCTTAAATATCATTGTATATGGAACTACTCTCTTGTCTAATGGGAGGGCATATGATTCACAACGGAAAGGTAAGTCTTGACTCTCGTATAAAGTGGTTTGAGTAAGTGCGAATGTTGCATGGTACGAAAGATTTGATTCTTGAGGTACAGTTGCTCACTACTAGTTGCAAATTTTGCAAAATATTCATGGTGTGAGTCGTTAAGGGAAAAGCTTAGAAATGAAACCTTGTAGGATGTGGTGGATTGCTCGAGGACTAGCAATGATTTAAGTGTGGGGTGTTGATAATAGGCTAAATTGTATAGTTTGGCCTACGGTTGGGCTCTAACTTAAGGATGCTTTACTGTTGTAAGTGTGTAAATAATGCAAAAATTGGCTCTAATGGTGACTTTTATGTTTCACAGGAGTGCAATAATCAAATGAGGACTTACGATGGTGATCCGGGCAAAATTTGAAATTAATGGACAAAAAAAAGGAGCAAAGCTCGTTGGCAGTGGAAAACCCCACTAGTGCAAGCATTAGCGCGGCCTTAGCGTGCCCACGCTAGTTCAACAGTCCAAAACAGAATTAAACCCCACTAGCGCGGGCAGAACCGCGGTCTTAGCGCGCCCGCGCTAGTCAAGATGCCGAAACAATGTTTTAAAAAGGGTAATTTCGGAAGTCCAAGCAAATCCATAAAAGGTTTAAGAAGTCCAATAGAGAGGGGAGTTCGAGTTTTTTTGAGAAAAAGCAAGAGAGGCAAGGAGGCAACTTGGAAAATGATTTTTATCTCCCTACTTTATTCTTCTATCAATGACTATGAATTCTTTTGTAGTTTTTATCGTGGTATCTTGGTGCATGTTATTTGCGATGACATAGTATTGATTGACGAGGCGCGATGCAGTGTCAATAGTAGGCTGGAGATTTGGAGATAGAACCTTAAGTCTAAAGGTTTCAGGTTGAGCAATCATCCCAAAGAGATCATCTAAGATAATGGGGAGATGAGCAATGATATCACACATCGTATTGGAGAGGGATGGATGAAATGGAGGCTTGCATCCAGTGTCTTGTGTTATAAAAATGTGCAATCAAGACTTAAGGTAGGTTCTACAGAGTAGTTATTACACTGACTATGTTGTATGTGGTAGAGTATTGGCCAATCAAGAACTTTCATGTCTATAAAATGAAAGTAGAGGAAATGAGGATGTTGAGATGGATGTGCAAGCATATTAGGAGAAATAAGATTAGGAATGAAAATATTCGGGATAAGGTGGGAACGGTCTCCAAGATGGAAAAGATGCGAGAAGCTAGTTGAGATGGTTCGGTCATGTGAAGAGGAGATGCACCTATGCTTTAGTGAGGACGTGTGAGAGGTTTGACAATGATGGGTCTAAGGAGGGGTAGAGGTAGGCCGAAGAAGGATTCAAAAGAGATGATTAAGCATTACATGACAAATCATCAACTTATGCGGGCAAGACCCTTGATAAAAGGGTCTGGAGGTCGAACATTAGGGTAAAATGTTAATAGATAGTCGAGTGTATTTCTTTTCCACACCAGTAATATTAGTATTATTCTTGTATTTTCTTATTCTTAGATTTCTATTACTACCTATTGTTTCTTTTGTTTCGACTACCTTATTATCTTGTTGTTATTACATGGCTTCTCCACCACTATATTTTTTTCAATACTATAGTGATTACGCTTTCCTTGAGCCGATGGTCCCTCGGAAATAATCTGCCTACCTTTACAAGGTAGGGGTAAGATCTAGAGGCAAATCTAGGATGTAAATTTAATGGCTTTAATTTTTAAGATTCTGAACATTGAATTTATTATACCATTAAAATTATGTTTTAGAATTAATATTTTTTTGGCCCAAGTAAAAGTTAGTTTTGAAGACTGACAAAGGAACTCAGGATGAACCAGGTCCATCACTCAGGTGCATAGAAACGGGCAGATTCGAGCATGTGGGTTTCACGTGAAGTAGATAAGCTTAACTTGGTGTATTTAATATCTCCTGATCGAAAAGGTTGCATAATTGATAAGGAGAAGGATTCCTTAGTCAAAGAGAACACAATTCAAGATAGGGAAGGAGTTAGAAGTTGAAATCAACTAGAACTCTTCCACCAAGGAAGAGTTGCATCAGAACTCTAGTTATTTCTTCATCTAGTAACTCTATAAATTGCAGCATGTTCTCACATTAAAGTGTTGCACAAAAACGCAGAAGTTAAACATGAATTAGGAGCAAAATAGCAAGGCTTTTTGCAAGCAATTCGTGTGTGATTCAAGTGTGCAAACCTGATACCAGATTGAAGAACCAGCTCCATAAAGAGTTTTATGTGTTTTTCTTTATTTCTAGTTCAATTGTAGTATGTGTTTTTATATTGTACCTTTCAGCTTATTTAGAAGCAATTGTATTAGGTACGTAGAGTTTTAAAGTTAGAGTTAACTTGAAGTTGTCGCAACAGTTGAGACTGTGTGCCACAACGGGATTAAAGTTAATCCTTATGTTTACAAAAGAGTTTTTGTAAATGCGATTTTGGCTCAGTGATTTTAGTGGAAGTTTGGGAAAATCCTACTGAGTAGTAGGTTGTGGTTTTTTCACCTTTTGAGCCAGGTGTTTTTTATTTAAAAATATCTGTGTTCTTTATTTTATGTACTTTTAATTCTGTAAACAGTAGTAATAAGTACACCTAGAAGAACCAGGTCCTTCCAGAAGCTGTTTAAGCGAAAAATTGAGTACCACACAAATCACACCCCCCCCCCTCTTGTGTGGTATTGACGTTTAGAACATCAATTGGTATCATAGCAGGTTATCCTTGAAGAGGCTAACACCTTAGGAGAAGATCAACATAAGTGCACCACCTGGGAATTGGGAAGGGCAATCCACTGATAGGCCTCCACTTTTCAACGGTCAGTACTATTCTTGGTGGAAGAACAGGATAATAGATCACATCATAGGAGAAGACTATGAACTTTGGG
>MU761295.1:34675-88876 GCA_026770625.1 Nicotiana glauca | reverse complement strand
ATCAGTGTATCACAATTATGTGATAAAGGTAACTTGGTAGCATTCACCACTACCAAATATTTTGTGATTAATCTTACCATTGACAAGATTGTTTTGCAGGGAACAAGAGTAAACAATACATGCATTGAGATTTGTCCACACTTTCAGAAAATGAACTCACTTGCTTAAGTGTGTTGGACAATGATCCCCTACTTTGTCACAAGAGACTTGGACATGCAAGTCTGATTCAACTCAATAAATTAGTCTCCAAGGATCTGGTGATATGGCTGCCTAACATGAAGTTCATGGAAGACAAAGTTTGTGAGGCTTGTGCAGGGGGAAGCAGGTAAGATCCTCTTTTAAATGCAAGAAAGTGGTAAGCACCACCAGAATGATGGAACTGGTCCATATGGATCTCTGTGGTCCAATGAGAACATTAAGCAGAGGTGGTAAAAGATATGTGGTGGTGCTTGTTGATGATTACTCTAGGTTTACTTGGACATTGTTTTTAACATCTAAAGATGAAGCATTTGACATGTTTACTTCTTTTGTTAGAAAAAATCATAAACAACTAGGTAATCGACTTGCATCAATTAGGTCTGATCATGGAACTAAATTTGAAAATGCTAAGTTGGCTGAATTTTTGCATGCTACATCATAAATAGTTGCATGACTAGACCTCTTGTTAAGAAGATTCCCTATGAGTCACTTAAAGGGAGAAAGATAAATATATCCCATCTTAGGGCATTTATATGCAAATGCTTTGTGCACAATAATGGCAAAGACTCCCTAGGTAAGTATGATCCCAGAAGTGATGAGGGAGTATTCTTGGGATATTCTTCACATAGTAAAGCTTAAAAGATATACAGTAAAAGAACTATGTGCGTAGAAAAAATGTATATGTTATTTAAAACAAACATTCTTTCTGAGAAGCAGGAACAAGATAATAAAGATATTGGGCTGATAAGAAATTCAAATGGTGAAACCACAGTCCAGCCTGAAGATGCATCACAAGAAGGAACAGGTGATGGAACATGTCCTTCCACCCAGGGCAACATGACAGAGGGAACTGACTAGAGAGAAACTGATCCTCAAACCTCGAGGGAACCTATCCATGAACCTATTCCTCAGTAACAAAACTAGGAAAGAGCATCCAAAGAAATTGACATTCCTATTGCAATATCCACGAAATTGGATATAGATGAACCTGGTTCATCTGTTGATTAGAAGTTGTATAAGTGACTGATTGGTTCTCTTTTGTATCTTACTTCTAGCAGACCTGACATTATTTTCAGTATAGGTCTTTGTGCTCTTTTTCAGGCAAATCCAAAGAAGTCCCACTTGACTGCTGTCAAGAGAATATTGAGATACTTGAAAGGCACCAATGACCTTTGCCTTTGGTATTCAAAAGGTAGTAATTTTAACCTAGTGGGATATGTTGACGTTGATTATGTAGGTTTCCTTATAGATAAGAAGAGCACCTCAGGTATGGAACACTTCCTTGGTTCATGTCTTGTGTCACGGGCTACTAAAAAGCAAAATTCAGTGGCCTTATCTACTGCTGATGCTGAGTATGTTGCTGCTGCCTCATGATTGTGCTCAACTGTTGTGGATCAAGCAATACTTGATGGATTTTGGTATTGAAGTTGGTTGCATCCCTATTTTTTGATAACACTAGTGCTATTAGTATGACAAAGAAATCAGTTCATCATAAGAGAACTAAGCACATAGATGTTAGGCATCATTTTTGAGGGACAAGCAAACTGCTGACATCTTCACAAAAGCATTAAATAGAGATCACTTTGAGAGGTACATGTTGGAATTAGGGATGATTAAGATCACCTAAAAGGACCAGTTCAAGGTTAAACAAAAAAAAATGAAAAAATTGGTTAGAAAGTCTGTAAATTATGTATAATTAGATTAAATATTGCTCAGTCTCATACTTTCCATAGTATACTCTTGTGCCATGTGTTAAAATGACTCATTAATCTCTAATGATATTTTCTCTATTTTGGCAAATTTAGACTCACAAGAGAATTATTAGTGAAGAACCTGGTTCATCAAGATAACACAGTATGTTTTCTGCACTTCGTATAATTTAAAATAACTATATTTGGATCATGAGCAGAGAGTCCTACCAAATACCAAACTCCTTTTGGACTTATCCGTTACAGGTGAACCAGTCCCATTCAAAAGAGTCTCAACCGAATGGAAGTATCTAATTCTAGGGATACACTCCAATGTCTCTTCAAAATTGAATTTCAGGTTAATTAAACTTCGAAAAGTCTGAAAATCTGTAGTTACCCCATCAATTATTCCTCTGTATGTTGATCAGCTTTGGTGTATTCCTTACTTCATCTCTCTCAAGCCGTCAAAATCTCTCATTCTTCTTTCATCTTTCAAACACAATCTAATTCTCTTCTTTTCCATACCCTAGCCTAGATATGTCAAAAACCTTTGAAAATCCTTCATCACCACCACAGGAAACCATTTCCACACCTTCTACCACTGCTTCAACCACACCAATCTCTAAGAAAAGTAGAGTAAAGATGATGGCTCGTAAGATTTTCGCTGAAGGAGAGGAGATCAAGAAAATAAACAAGCAATTGAAAGCAGGTAGGGAAGAAGAATCCTAAAAATCTGAAAATTCATTTAAGTCTACTACTAAGGGGGAAGAAAGTAGGTCTTTCGAAACTGAACAGGTATCTTCTGATTCTAAAGTTTCTCCTAAGACAATTTCTAAAGTTGCTGCAAATTTGGAGAATAGATTTGTAGGATGTATAGCAGGTGTTGAGACTACATAATATGGATAATTTGGTGGTAAAAATGAAAAAAAAAAGAGCAAGGGTGCTAGGAGTACTGTGAGGGAAAAGGGTACAAGAGTGGCTGATTCTTCACCCACTCCTGTTGGTCTAACAAAAGAAACAAAGGCAATAGTTGTTTGGGGAGAGACACTTACTGAAATAGAAGAGAGTGTGAGCAAAACAAAGGGAAGTGGGTCTGGCAAAGCTGCTGAAGGGTTGGTTCAACTTGGGAAAAATAAAGATGAACTTGTTCCATCTGAATAGGAAACCCTCACGGACCTACTGATAGAGTTATCAATTGCACCAAAACTCATGCCATTCCCTATGGTTTTATTCTTACAACTGTGCTTGCACATTTCAAGGTACCTATGAAGAAGTGGGGTTAATACTCTGCTTGCTTGTAATTATGAAGTCAATGTCATTCTTAATGAACATGGTTCATCTAAAAAGACACCTATCAATAGCAAATTCAGAGTCTTGGTACAGGAGAGTGAGGCAAAGGATATTGAGATAGCAAGGCTGAAAATACGATTGGTTGAGGTAGAATCTGAGAGAGATGTTCTCAGAACTGGACTTGCAAGGGAAAAGGAGAAGAATGATGGAATTCTTCAAGACATGCTGAAACTTCTCCAAGCAAATAACGCAGCCCCTACCTCTTCCAAGCCTTAAATCCTAGCCTAATGTAGATCAACCAGTGACCCAGTTCGGGACGTTTTGTTTCTTTTGCTCATGTTTTCAGTATTTTTATTTTTTCTTATGCTTTGTGGTAGAATCTTATCAATCATCAATGAAATTCACTGTTTTTTCTCTAACTGTTTGTTTATATTTCTTTGATGATTGAAATTCTTAGTTTGATCTATGATGATTAATCCATGTTTGCATTTGAAGTAGCCCCAATGGCCATGAGTAAGTTTTAAAATCTGGTTATCTCACATTTTTTATACAACTTTTCGATAATGCCAAAAGGGGGAAAAAGGTTGTGCTTTGAACAAGTGATGTTTACACTTTGAACAATGATGTTTATAACCTAATGTACCTGGTCCTTGATGATAAGTGATAAAAAGGAAAAATGTTTCTGACATTTTGTTGATATTGAGCTGAGTTGAAACAGGGCCTAAGCTTATGAAAAGCACAAAGTTTGTCATCATCAAAAAGGGGAAATTTGTTGGCCCAAGTAAAGGTTAGTTTTGAAGACTGACAAAGGAACTCAGGATGAACCAGGTCCATCACTCAGGTGCACAGAAACGGGCAGATTCGAGCATGTGGGTTTCACGTGAAGGAGATAAGCTTAACTTGGTGTATTTAATATCTCCTAATCGAAAATGTTGCATAATTGATAAGGATAAGGAGTCCTTAGTCAAAGAGAACACAATTCAAGATAGGGAAGGAGTTAGAAGTTGAAATCAACTAAAACTCTTCCACCAAGGAAGAGTTGCATCATAACTCTAGTTATTTCTTCGTCTAATAACTCTATAAATTGCAGGATGTTCTCACAATAAAGTGTTGCACAAAAATACAGAAGTTAAACGTGAATTGGGAGCAAAATAGCAAGGCTTTTTGCAAGAAATTCGTGTGTAATTCAAGTGTGGAAACCTGAAGCTACATGAACCAGATTGAAGAACCAGCTCCATAAAGAGTTTTATGTGTCTGTCTTTATTTCTAGTTCAATTGTAGTAGGCATTTTTATATTGTACATTTCAGCTTATTTAGAAGTAATTGTATTAGGTATGTAGAGTTTTCAAGTTAGAGTTAACTTGAAGTTGTCGCAACAGTTGAGACTGTGTGCCACAATGAGATTAGAGTTAATCCTTAGGTTTACAAAAGAGTTTTTGTAAATGCAGTTATGGCTCAGTGATTTTAGTGGAAGTTTGGAAAATTCCTACTGAGTAGTAGGTCGTAGTTTTTTCAACTTTTGAGCCAGATGTTTTCCATATAAAAATCTCTATGTTCTTTATTTTATGTACTTTTAGTTCCGCAAACAGTAGTAATAAGTACACCTAGAAGAACCAGGTCCCTCCAGAAGCAGTTTAAGCGAAAAATTGAGTACCACACAAATCCCCCCCCCCCCCCTTGTGTGGTATTGACGTTTAGAACATCATATTTTTTGAGATTTCAGAAGATTTTATACATAAATTTATATTCCATGTCAAAAGTTTTAGGTTCAGTTGAACCCGTAGCCTAAAGGCTATATTTGCCTTTTGGTAAATCTACACACACACTATCCTTTTAAATTCCATTTGTGAAATTACACTCGGTATGTTATTATTGTTATAGTGTGTCCATTTACGAGAACCAGTTTGGTTTCATGTCGGGACGGTCGACTACTAAGGCCATTCACATTGTGAGGAGATTGATGGAGCAGTATAGGGAGGTGAAGAAGGATTTGCATATGGTGTTCATTGACCTGGAAAAAGTCTATGACAAAGTCCCGAGAGAGGTTCTATGGAGATGTTTGGAGGCTAGAGGAGTGTCTGTCGCATATATTAGAGTGATTCAGGACATGTATGATGGAGTTAAGACACGAGTTAGGACAATAGGAGGAGACTCTAACTACTTTCCGGTTGAGATGGGGTTGCATCAAGGATCAACACTTAGCCCATTTTTTATTTCCCTGGCGATGAATTCATTGATGTGACACATTCAAGGGGAGGTACCTTGGTGCTTCTTATTTGCGGATAATATAGTCCTGATTGATGAGACGCGAGGTGGCGTTAACGAGAGGCTGGAGGTAGGGAGACATACTCTGGAGTCTAAGGGTTTCAAGTTGAGCAGGACCAAGATAGAATACTTGGAGTGCAAGTTCAACGGTGCTACCCAGGAGACTGACGGGGATGTGAGTCTTGATAAGAAAGTCATTCCCAAGAGAGAGAGTTTCAAGTATCTGGGGTCTATAATGCAGAAGGATGGGGAGATAGATGAGGATGTAACACACTGTATTGGATCAGGATGGATGAAGTGGAGGCTCGCTTCTAGTGTCTTGTGTGATAAGAATGTGTCGTTGAGACTTAAGGGTAAGTTCTACAAGGTAGTGGTTAGCCTGATTATGTTTTATGGACAGAGTGTTGGCCAGTCAAAAACTCTCGTGTCCAGTAGATGAAAGTACCAAAAATGAGGATGTTGAGATGGATGTGTGGGCATACTAGGTTGGATAGAATTAGGAATGAAGTTATTCGGGACAAGGTGGGAATGGCCCCTGTGGAGGTAAAGATTCTTGAGGCGAGGTTGAGATGGTTCGGGCATGTTAAGAGGAGAAGCATAGATGCTTCAGTCAGGAGATGTGAGAGGTTGGCCTTGGGAGGTGAGAGGAGGGATAGAGGTAGTCCAAAGAAGTCCTGGGGGAGAGGTGATCAGGCGGGACATGGCACAGCTTGAGCTACGACATGACCCTAGATAGAAGGGTGTGGAGGTCGAAAAAGGGTGTGGAGGTCAAAGATTAGGGTTAAGGTTAGTAGCTAGTCGTGCGTTTCCCTTTGTCTTCTCTAGTTCGATAGTATTAGTGCTGGTACGGTACCTTTTTTCTTAGTTTGCTATATTCGCATGTCTTGCTCCATTATTACTTGCCATCGGTAGTTCCGTAGTTTGCTTGTAGTACTTCGTTCATATTCTGGTTTGTTGCCTTGGATTTAGTTTTCTAAATATATTATCTTGCTATTACTTGTTATCGGTACCTCTTTCGTATTCTCTGTTGCTATATTCGATGTAGTTTTCTAATTATTTGTCTTGATATTACTTGCTATCAGGGCCTCTTTCACCTTCTTTAGCCGAAGGTATATCAGAAACAGTCTTGCTGCCCTTCGAGGGTAGGGGTAAGGATGCATACATCCTATCCCCCCAGACTCCACTTATGGGATTATACTGGATTGTTGTTGTTGTCATTGATGTATGGTATATAAATTGTTGGAAACCAAAAGTGAAATGGAAGTGGGCTTGGCTAAGGCATGTAATTTGTGTCCTAATTAAACCCAAAAATTGACTGATCATATCAAGTTGTCAACCAGGGGCGGCCCGACGAATTTTGTGGCTTAAAGCTAAACTTTATGACGGGCCTTAACTTTTTAATTTTTATTTATGATTTATTTAAAGTCTACTTTTTTTTAGCTTTTCTTAGATACAAAGTTATTAATAGTTTTCTTATAATCAATAACTCCTAATAAGTATTTATCAATTGATAATATAGGTAATCCATTTAACCTTTCTTATGACATTGTTGTTCTTAGGTAATATCTTATCAATTTAAATTTTGAAAACTTCTTTCTGCTGAAACAATTGTAACATGAGTTATGAACATTATTCCATAAACAATTTAGGCATTTGGAAAAAAAATCTTTTTATTTGATTAAGTGTATCAATTAAACTGTTATCTTCTAATTGTACTATTTTTCTTAATACGTTAAATTCAAAAAATAAATCTAAACCATCAATATTGAATTGATTATTATGCTTTAAGAAATATTCAAGATTAAGGCAATATTTTTTCAAATTTCCAACATCTAATTATCTTAGTTTTAATTGCCAAATAGAAAAGCAAAAATATTTTCATATGCTTCGAATTGTTCAAATTTATTTTGAAGTAAAAAAATTAGCCTTGTCTATTATATATAAAAGTAATCAACTCTAAAGGACTCTTCGAAAGATTTTGAGATTTCATTATCAACATTCGCATCAAATTGTTACTTCCTATATATCACACGTTTCTTACAAAATTCAGGTTCGATATTCATTTCAAGTGCAATTTGCTTGGCACAAATCATAGTAGTTGAAGGAACACGTTAATCTAAACACAATAGATAGCGCATAAATGGTAAAACAAGAACTTACTTGTTCTTCGTGAAGCAGAAGCAAAAACGGATGAAACGTGGCTGAAATTATTGGTCGGCGGTGGTTGTCACGGTGTCTTGAAGCAACTCCCAATTCTACCGTCTAAGCCCTAACCGAAATTGAGAGAGAAGAGCGTAGAAAAATACTGCCGAGTCTATTCTTTAGTGCACACACTAAGTGTAATTATATAGAGAATATTAGGGTTATCTAATAACCCTATTGGGCCTTAAAGTACCCCTTATGGGCGGACCCAATTTTCCTACATCTCCCACTCACAGATAATGGGAGTGCTCATCTAATATAAGAAACATATTCTCATCTCCTCAATCATTCATACAGGGAAGTAGATCGCGCGACCAGTATACTGTGAGAGCTAAGTGCTATATATCTGTTAGGAATATATAGCCTCTCGTCGAATGCAAACCTACAAGTAGATCATAAATTATGCAGTACCCTAGATCATGTAAATCACATTTGATATAGTCTCAAAATCTCATATATCATTATTTCTTGTACTCACAATCATAACTCATAAGTCATAATTGGTGCACCAGTGATTATGAATAACTGAGATTCCATCAATGATCTTCCTCTTCTCACGATTCCCTTAACATTAGTATGACTGCTTTTCTAGTTAAGCTCCGCTAGACCGTATCTGTGTTCATGGTCTTTTGGAAACACACTAAGATAGATAACATCACACTAAGTCTCAAGTATTTGATCAGAGTCTCTAAGGGTACAAAATCTTGAGCTATCATAAAACTCTGGGTCTCACACAACAATAAATTGAGAATGGACTTATGTTAATCCAATTGGTCGACATTAGCACACATGGTATGAAACATGTGCTACAGTATTTTCTCCCTATTCCCAAGAAGCGTATGTCTTTATTACATAAAGAATGTTGTATAGATGATATTTAGACACCAAAAGTATCTAAATTTGAGTTCTTTGATCTACAATATTATTTTTAGCTCACATCTGGCTCACAAAGTAGACTAGGTGAACGTTTTTCATCCTAATGACCTTATGTCATTGTTTAAGCGACATTCTGATTTTAAGCGAATAGCTCTCAAATTATCCTTATGATAATTTTGCTTAAAATCATGTCTCATCTCCTTACATCACTAAGATAAGGAGGTGGTTTCCTGTGCGAGAAGGCCAACCTCATATCTACTCGACATACTTATATAAAAAAAATGAACAAAGAATGTGCATAACATTCAACAATAAAAATATATATGTATGTAAATCAACTTTATTAATAATCAAAGGACATCAGTTTGAGAACATGGGAAAATAAATATCTCAGAGTCTACGCAAGCCTTGAGACCTAGTGTATCTCACAAATGCATATCTAGACAAAGGCTTGGTCAATGGATCTGCTAGCATATCTTTTGTAGACACATACTTCACATTCACTACCTTGCGTCTAACCATGTCTCTCACATAGTTCTATTCGATATCTATATGTTTAGTTTTACAATGAAACTTTGGGTCCTTGGTAGAGAATATTGCAGCCTCATTGTCATAGTATACTAATACTAGTTCAGTATTTTCAGCAATATCCAACAAGTGCTCCAAGAACTTTTTCAACCAAACAGCTTCTTGTGCTGCTGATGCGAGAGCCACGTATTCGGCTTCCATTTTAGATATATCATGATCCTTTTTACTACTTGCCTATGTGCTAAACCTGGGTTAGTCTGATATCTACTTACCAAGCTAATTGCTTGACAGATATCAGGTCTAGTGCACACCATAACATACATTAGACTTCCGACTGCGCTCCTATAAGGAACTCGACTTATTCTTTCTGTCTCTTCAGGAGTCTTAGGACACATCTAACGTCCCAAGCAATGGCCTTTACTGATAGGAGTTTCAACTGAGCTACTATTTTGCATATTAAATCGTTCAAGAACTTTTTTAATGTAATTCTTTTGTAAGAGATACAAGAGCTTCTTTGAACGATCTCTTGAAATCTTAACTCCAAGAACATATGCAGCTTCACCCATATCTTTCATCTTAAATTGGGATGATAACCATGACTCTATCTCGGTTATAAACTCCTTATCATTTCCAGCTATAAGTATGTCATCTACATACAATGTTAAAATCACAAGCTTGTTTCTTGATCTCTTGGTATAAACGCAATGGTCATCATCCATCATGGTAAAACCATTGGATACAAGAACATTTTGAAAGTGTATATACCATTGCCTTGAAGATTATTTGAGGCCATAAATAGACTTCAAAAGTCTACAAACCTTTTGTTCGTGGCCCTTTTCAATGAAACACTCAGGTTGTTCCATATAGATTTCTTCATCTAGTTCTCCATTGAGAAAGGCAATATTTACATCCATCTGATGTAATTCAAGATCCAGGCTTGCAACAATAGCTAAAACCAGGCGAACCGAGGTAAATCGTACAGCAAGAGAGAAAGTCTCTTCGTAGTCTATTCCCTTATGATGTGTATACCCTTTCGCCACTAGTCGAGCCTTATATCTCTCAACTGTGCCATCAACCTTGAGCTTAATTTTGAGAATCCATTTGCTCCCAATTGCTTTGCGTCCTTCGGGGAGGTCAACAAGTTCCCAAACTTTGTTGACTCTCATAGACTCCAATTCATCCTCCATTGCTTTTGTCCATTTATCCTTAGAAGGACATGAGAGAGCCTCTTTTATATTTTTTGGCTTGTTTTCTTCCTGTAGGAGCATCATAAATAGTTCTCCACCTTCAACATCAAATCGTCAGCGGGGAATCTTTTTACGAGAACCACGTCTTACTTGTGATTCATCATTGTTCCCATTTGGATCAATGTTTCTCCCACTCGGATCAAAATCATTCATCCTGCTCCTACTTGGAACATGATATGTGACCATCTCGCTCCCACTTGGAACAAGATCCATTTGGTCACTTCCACTAAAAGTAGAGGCATTACTCTCATTCGCATCTAATGATGAAGGAGGTCTTTGATGAGAAACTAATTCATCATCTGCTAAAATTCTCCCACTCGAATTAAGTGATCCTTATACTTCTTGATCCATTATCTCAAATAAGGTTAGGTCTTGACCTACCTCTCCCTTCTTAGGGAACTCATCCTCTAAGAATGTGACATCTCATGATTCAAACTCAGTTATACTCCCACTGTCTTGCTAACCTATAAACACATAACCCTTTGAGGTTTCAGAGTATTTTATAAAGATACTTTTCTTTCCCCTCGGGCCCAATTTGCCATATATGTGAGAGGAATCATGTGTATGGGCAACACAACCCCAAGGTCTTAATACACTTAGGCCGGGTTGTCTTCCAGTTCATAACTCATATGGAGTGGTAGTAACTGATTTTGTAGGCACTCGGTTAAGTACAAAGGTAGCAGTAAGCAATGCATCACCCCAGCAACTAATTGGGAGGTTAGATTGTGCCATCATTGACCTAACCATTTCTAGGAGCGTTCTGTTTCTTCTCTCCGCAACACCATTTTGTTGTGGAGTATTTAGGATAGTCAACTGATGAACTATTCCTTATTGCTTCTGAGTTGTGGGAAATCAAATAAACATAACTGAAACGGGTAAAGTCATCAATAAATGTGATGAAATAATTTGCTACATGACTAGCCCTAATATTCATAGGCCCAAAAATGTCTGAATGGACTAATTGCAAAGGATATTCAGCTCTAGTCGCCTGTCCAAAAGGTGTTCTTACAGATTTTCCAACTAGACAATTTTCGCAAGTGGACAATTCCACATGTTCAATGCTGGAAAGCAAACCTTGTTTTTCTAGTCTTTGCATTCTTTGTTGGCCAATATGACCAAGTCTAGCATGCCATATGTTTACATCACTATCATATTTATGTGAAGAAACAAATATAGAAAAACTAGTATTATTATTAAATGAATCATAATCCAAATCCATAGAAATTAAACCTCTGGTCATATGACCAAAACCAAATAAAGTTGAACCAAAAGTCAGAATTGCCATGACAAAACAAGTCAAATCATAACTTAAGCAAAACCGAAACTGAAATAACATTCCGGCAAATTATTGGTGCAAAGAGAACATCGTGTAATATTAGGTTTCGACCACCACGTATGACTAACTTGCATGTACCGATCCCTTCAACAGACTTTATTGTTGTTGCCTACATATATCCACTTTGCTCCACGTGGAACTCGCCAAAATTCAACAAAGGCACTGCGTTCTCAGGCTATGTGGTCCGTTGCTCCTGAGTCTACAATCCACAAAGGATTAGATTAAGTTAGAAAAACAAAACTAGAAACACAAAGTTCACTAATTCGAGCATCGTGAAATACCTTTCTAGGAGGCTCAGAGCAATCTCTAGCATAGTGACCCTTCTTGTCACAATTATAACATTTCACTTTAGCAACTTTCACACGTTTGAGACATCTATTCTTGCCTTTTTCAGTCTTTGCTCTTTTAGCAGGTTGAACTTGAGGTGGCCCTCTATTCCTTCCCCAGTTCATTTTCATTGAATCACTCTTGGTTTTGGAGGTTGTTGCCATGTGCAACTCAGCTATTGGCTTTGCAGCCTCAAGTCATTCTTTCTTTAACTTAAGGTGTCTCCAGACTTCTTTCAGAGTTGTGATTCTCTCATTATGGGTCAAATGCATTTTCATATGATCCCAAGAACTAGGTAAAGATCGTATTACAGCTTGGATTTGTTGTTCATCAGTCAACACATGACCAGCATCTTTCAACTCCCCGATCATATTTGTCATTTGCCTCAGATGTGTTTTCATTGAATGTTCTGGGCGTTTCTTATATGAGTCAAATTTGATCGTCAAGGATCTTAGCCTTGCAGTGGAACAGGTACCAAACCTTTTCCTCAAAGCATTCAAAAGATCCATAGCTCTTTGGTGATCCTTAAACTCCCTTAGAATGTCATCATCTAAGGTGCTCAATAACGTAATGCGAGCAATGAAGTTCTTTTTCTTCCAACTGTCATAGGCTTCACGCTCACGCCTATGCTGAGCAGTGTTGCTTTCCTCAAGCTCATTCATGACATTGTTGATGGCCTCCAGAGCCTCTTACTCCTTTAGCGCATACTGGAGTTTCAAGCTCCAGGTTTCGTAATTGTCACCATTGAGTTTCAACCCTTTGTTGAGCTCAGCAACAATATTTTTCGAAGCGGTAGTCATTCTTTAACAAAATAAAAAATTAAATGAAGATCATGTAAAAAAAATAATGCAAGGCACGATATTCTACATATATACATATTATGACATTAAGCATCAATTGATTAAGTTAATAGACACATATATTAACTATAGAGTCGAAAGTTCACTATGTTCCCAATCATCGTTCAAGAATTGAAATATAATAAAAATTAACGTATTCAATTATCTAGCTAAGTGTCTTAATCATGTTTAAGACAACATAATTATCTATCATGATTTTACAATTCTATGTGAATTATAAGTTAACAAATAACTTATATTATCATGTAAGTAAAATTAATGTCAAACTAATTAATATTTATTACATGCTATTCAAATTCACATAAAATTTACTTTAATGTTAAACTAATTAACATATTATACATGTTAAATAAATTAACAAGCATTGTTAATATTAAATTAATTAATATTGATTTCATGCTAAATAAATTAACATAAAGCATGTGTTAAATTAATTAACCAAAGTAATGTTAAAACAATTAACATTTTTAGCATGTTAAACAAATTAACAAATAAATTTAATGTTAAACAAATTCATAAATAAATTTAATGTTAAACAAATTAACATTACAAGCCATTGGGATAATAAAATAATTAGAGTTCATAAAAGTATAATTTATATTTTGAAAATTAGTCTATATGACTAATTTTCAAAAGTTGGAATTTATTAAAAAATAACAAAATCTATTGTAGATTTTAATTTAGGCCATTAGACTAATTAACATTATAGAAGGCATAGACTCGGCCCTTAGCCCATAAAAATTCTTCCAATTTCTTTTCCTTAAAATCTGCTCTTCACAGGAGAAGCTCAGTAGCTTCTTTAGTCCAATTGCATAATTTTTCCAACCATAAAAAAACAAGCTCATGCATCACGAGGCTTCTGAAGCCCAAAAGTAAACAATACCCTTTTTCTTTTTAACTATTAGATAGAAGACTCATGACCTAAATTTTCTTTTCCTCTCTCAGCCCTCACTCCCATTGAAGCATAGCTTCGGTTTTGGTTAAGAAAAGAAGACTCCCCCTTTTCAAAAATCTAATCTCTGTCATAGCAATGGAACACGAAGTTCCATGCTTTTCTCATTCTTTCCATATATTTATTTAGAAAGAGAAGACTTTATTTTCTTCTTTCTTGTCTAGCTATTGAAGTTTGGCAGAAGAAGAAACAAATTCTTCTATTCTACTGTTTATCATGGCTACTGGAGTACTAACACCAATTTTAGTTTGACTATCAGTGAAAAAGAAAGAAGGCTTTCTTCTCTTAATTTCTTTTTCTAGTTTGGCAGTAGCTTCTAAAAGCAGCCACTGTCATGCAACGATGGTTTTCGACGGCAATAAATGATGGGGCTACTAATCAGAGAGTTTGATTTTTTTTTTTAATCACTTTCGAAAATAGTCGAATTATAAACTGATTCTTAACTTAAATTAAATTAGTGTTTAATGAAACTTGAATTATAATACCCAATGGAGCAGATTCGAAAACTAATTTCTATTAAACAGATAAAATAACTATCTTGTTGAGATTAAACAGATTAATCGTCTAATATCACAAAAAAATACAGATAGTTGAACATTCACATAGAAAATCAACATTATTTTATATTTTATTTCGGACCAGAAAACCAGCTATTGGCTCCGATACCAATGAAGAACACGTTAATCTAAACACATTAGATAACGCGTAAATCGTAAAACATAAAATTTATTTGTTTTTCGTGAACTGGAAGCGAAAACAGATGAACCGTGGCTAAAATTACTGGTCGGCGATGGTTGTCACGATGTGTTGGAGCAACCCCCAATTTTACAGTCTAAACCCTTACCAAAACTGAGAGAGAAAAGCGTAGAAAAATAGTGCCGAGTCTATTCTTTAGTGTACACACTAAGTGTACTTATATGGGGAATATTAAGGTTATTTAATAACCCTATTGGACCTTAAAGCACCTCTTATGGGTGGACCCAACTTTCCAACAGCACTTGAATACTTATGATAATAGGCTAAATTGTATAGTTTGGCCTACGTTCGGGCTCTAACTTAAGGATGCTTTACTGTTGCAAGTGTATAAATAATGCAAAAAAAGGCTCTAATGGTGACTTTTATG
Organism: Nicotiana glauca; assembly: GCA_026770625.1. Lineage (NCBI taxonomy): Eukaryota > Viridiplantae > Streptophyta > Magnoliopsida > Solanales > Solanaceae > Nicotiana > Nicotiana glauca. The sequence goes on along the minus strand of MU761295.1, from coordinate 73,984 downwards.
TTTTACAGGAGTGCAATAATTAAATGAGGACTTATGATGGTAATCCGGGCAAAATTTGGAATTAATGGACGAAAAAAGGAGCAAAGCTCGTTGGCAGTGGAAAACCCCACAAGCGTGGGCATTAGCGCGGCCTTAGCACGCCCGTGCTAGTTCAGCAGTCCAAAACAGAATTAAACCCAACTAGCGCGGGCAGTAGCGCGGTCTTTGCACGCTCGCGCTAGTCTAGATGCGGAAACAATGTTTTAAAAAGGGCAATTTCGGAAGTCCAAGCAAATTCACACAAACTATAAAAGGTTTAACAAGTCCAATAGAGAGAGGAGTTCGAGTTTTTGAGAAGAAGCAAAAGAGGGAAGGAGGCAACTTGGAAAACGATTTTTATCTCCCTACTTTATTCATCTATCAATGACTATGAGTTTTTTATAGTTTTTATCGTTGTTATGAGTAGATAAATATTTTAATCTAAGCTTTTGGTGAAACCCGTTAGGGATGACTTGGTTGTTATATTAATACAGTTTTGAATTGGTTGTTAATCTCTATTTGTTCATATACGTTTTGATAGTGGTTAATTGAAAGGGCCCTCAATTATCCATCCCTATTTAGTATATATCTGCTTGAGAGAGAATGCATATTTAGGTAGTTGTTTGAACAACATCACTCCCGGAGTATAGACGAGAGTCAAAATCGAGGGTTTAGAGGTTGGATTAGAGATAACGATACGTCGGGTGCAATCTAAGTGAACTGTAATGCGAACCTAGCTAGCGTAGCTTGAGAGAGTGCGTCTAGTAAATTATCATAATTGCTTGAGAAAGATTTATGATAGCTGGAGAGTTCATGATTGATAGAGACAACTAAGTCACAGTTATAAGACATATACAACTAAGGAAGTCAACAACGGGGGAAACCATTACCTTAGACCTTATTCCAATTATTTACACATTAAGCATAGTTAATTTTTAGCTGTTAATTATTTTCAGTTTTTTAGTTGTTAGAAATACCATCACTTGTTAATTACAAAGTTTAGGGAAATTGATTATGTGAATTTAGTAAGTCCGACAAAAGTAATTGATAGTTTAATTCCTTGTGGTTCAACTCTGGGCAGGATTGCTCAGATTATATTCGCAACGTCCGCGTGTCTTTTTATAAGGCATAGTTTGGCGTTATCAAATTTTGGTGCCGTTGCCGGAGAATTAACAGTGTTATCAAGTACAATTGAAAGAAGTACAAAAATTCTTAGTGTAATCAGTTTTCCCTATACCCAATCTTTTCATTGAAATTCTAACGTTTGAACTCTTGTGGAATTTAGGTGTATGCCTAGAAATTCTTCGAGGACTGGAGAACTGCTAGAAGGACTCTCAGACCCCGAGAAAACATTTAGGGCATTGAACCATTCCAACAAGAGAACCCAACAATCCCAACAACCAAACCAGCTCGAATTTGACATGGGTGATGCACAAAACGTCATTGGAAACGATGGGGATCCGCCAGAAAACCCCAACGTAAGAGTAGTGGCACCTCTTGTGCCCGAAGCTGCACTTTATGACTGGGCACAGCCCACAGCTGATAAACTGGCCACTGCCATAGCTGTGCCCGTAATTCAAGCGGAGACCTTCCAGATAACCAACAATATGCTGCATCTTCTGCAGAATAAAGGATTATTCTCTGGATCACACATTGAAGACCCTCAGCAGCACCTGAAATTTTTTTTGTCAATTTGTGTGACCCAAAGGCAGCCAAATGTGACCCCGAAAGCTATTAAGTTGTTACTGTTCCCATTCTCTGTGACCGGGGAAGCTCAAACTTGGCTAAATTCACTCCCTATCAATTCCATTGTCACCTGGGAGGAATTAGTGAAGCAGTTTCTGAATAAGTTCTATCTGCCCAACAAGACTGCAAGACAGATTGATGAAATATTGCAGTATAAGCAACAACTGACCGAGTCCTTGCAAGAAACTTGGGAAAGATTTAAAAGGATGCTAGTGAAGTGTCCTCACCATGGCATTCTAGACCAGATGCTCGGCCAGAGATTCTATATGGGCTAGCTGACAATTTAAAAGCAAATGTGGATGCTTCAGCTGGAGGTGCATTTTTTAGTAAGACATTCACCGAGTGTAAAATCCTTCTTGATAAGATGTCACAAAATTCGGGGTGGATGACTAGAGGTACAACACTTGCACCCATAGTGCATTCAGTTCCTCTTGACCCAAATAATTTGCATGCTGAGAACATGGCCACACTCATGACCTAGATGAGCATATTGACAAAGAAGCTTGATGAGATGGGTACAAAACAGGTGCACATTGTTGATACAACAAATAGAGGACTGTGTACACCTTGTATTAATTAGTCTTATGTATGTTCATGGAGCAGAGAAGGTGAAAATCAAGGGGCAAGAGAAGATATGAATTGTGTCAACAACTTTGGGGGTCAGAGACAAGGAGGACAGTACCATATCAGAAATCACAGGGCTATCCACAGCAAAATCAGCAACAATTAACACATCAACCACCTTCTCAGTAGCAAGATAACAACATGATGGAAATCAGGGGTATGCTTTAGCAACACATTGGGACAAATAATAAAGTGCAGGAAAAGTTGGCAGTGCATGATTCAGCTATAAAGAACATTAAAACGCAGCTGGGACAGCTGTCTATGGCTTTAAACAACCGCCCTCCGGGAACCTTGCCTGCAGACACAAACATCAACCCCAAGGAGCAAAACCCAAATCAGGTGATGGCAGTGAGTATCTGGAATGGGAGAGACTTAGACAAAGAGCAGGAAATTATACAAACCAGCAAGGAGAGTACGCCAACCACTCCAGTTTCGTTAGAGGTAGATGAAATAATAGGACTTACTGAAGTGGTGGTTGAACATAGTCATGATGAAAAAGGTAAGGATAAGGTAAATGAGCAAGCTGCATAACAGGTGGCACCTCTTGTGCCGGAAAACTCCAACAGAGAGAAGCCAGCAAGCAGTGCATAAAGGGTGATACCTGCACCCTTCCCTCAGAGACTGGTAAAACAAAAGAAGGAAGTTCAATACAAGAAATTCATAGAGATGCTGCATCAAATTCAGTTGAATATTCCTCTGATGGATGCCTTGAGGGAGATGACCGGTTATGCAAAGATGATGAAGGATCCACTGTGACTCTGACACAGACCTGCAGCGTAGTAGTGACAAGACCGATGGCTCAAAAGATATCTGATCCAGTTAGCTTCACTATTCCATGCACAATTGGGAGTTATGCCTTTGCAAAGGCATTATGTGATTTGGGAGCCAACATAAATCTGATGTCGCTGGCTGTGTACACCAAACTGGGCATTGGTATAGCTAGACCGACTTCGATGCTGCTATAACTAGCTGACCGCTTGGTGAAAAAGCCAACTGGTATTCTTGTTGATGTGTTGGTGCAAGTGGGGAAATTCGTGTTCCCTACAGACTTTGTTATTCTGGATTGTCAGGTAGATGAGGAGATACCTCTCATTTTGGGTAGACCATTTTTGGCAACTAGAAGAGCGTTGATCGATTGTGAGACTGGGGAATTAAAAATGAGACTGAACGATGAAGAAGTCATATTCAATGTTCAGCAATCTATGAGGAGACCCAGTGAATATGATAATTGCTATCTAGTGGAGGCAGTAGATGTGATCCTGTAAGAAGATGATGTGACCCTGACTGTTAAAGATCCATTAGAGGCATGTCTGACAAATTTAGAAGAGATGGATGGTGAAGGGTTAGTTGAATGGGTCATGGCACTTGAAGGCCAAGTATTCTGGACAAGGGAACCTCAGTTCGAGTCCCTTGAGTTAGAAAAAAGGGCTACACCTCCAGCAAAGCCATCAATAGAGGAACCACCCAAGCTGGAGCTGAAGCCACTCCCAGATCACCTCAGGTATGTTTTCTTAGGCCCTGATTCTAATTTGCCTGTTATTATATCATCCGGTTTGCTAGATGTGCAGGTAGAACAGCTCTTACACATACTGCAGGAAAGTAAGACTGCCATTGGCTGGACCATGGCAGACATAAAGGGTATCAGCCCAACCTTCTGTATGTATAAGATTCTCTTGGAAGAAGGGCACAAACCTTCTAGAGAACATCAACGAAGGCTGAACCCGAACATGAAAGAGGTAGTAAAGAAGGAAGTGATCAAATGATTAGATGCGGGAATCATCTTCCCCATCTCTGATAACAATTGGGTCAGCCATGTCCAATGTGTGCCGAAAAAGGGGGGAATGACTGTTGTGCATAATGAGAACAATAAGTTGATCTCAACTCGTTCAGTCACGGGATGGCAGATTTGCATGCACTACCAAAAATTGAACACAGCCACCCGGAAGGACCACTTCCCCTTGCCTTTCATTGACCAAATGTTGGACAGGCAGGCTGGGCGATCGCACTTCTATTTCTTGGATGGATATTCGGGGTACAATCAGATATCAATAGCCCCCAGAGATAGAGAGAAAATATCCTTCACTTTTTCGTATGGCATCTTCGCCTTTCGGAGAATGCCTTTTGGGCTTTGCAATGTACCAGCGACATTTCAACGGTACATGTTAGCCATTTTCACAAACATGGTGGAGGATATTATGGAGGTTTTTATGGATGATTTCTCCGTGGTGGGAGATTCATTTGAAGACTGTCTTCATAACTTAAGAAGAGTGCTTAAAAGATAAGTGGAGACAAATTTAGTGCTAAACTGGGAGAAGTGCCATTTTATGGTACAGGAAGGGATAGTCCTAGGGCATCGAGTGTCCAGTAAAGGAATTGAGGTCGACCATGCTAAGGTTGACGTGATTGAAAAGCTGCCACCGCCCACTTCAGTCAAGGCGATGAGAAGTTTCCTTGGACACGGCGGGTTCTACCGGCGATTCATAAAAGATTTTTCCAAAATTGCTAACCCATTATGCAAACTCCTTGAAAAGGATCAAGCCTTTGTGTTTCCTAATGATTGCAGGTTGGAATTTGAGGAACTGAAGAAGAGGTTGGTGACTACACCCATCATTGTTGCACCCAACTGGGAGCAACCATTTGAGCTCATGTATGACGCAAGTGACTATGCCATAGGAGCAGTCTTGGGGCAGCGAAAGGATAAGCTGATGCACCCGATTTACTACGCAAGCAGAATGCTAAGTGGTGCATAACTCAATTACACTGTGACGGAGAAGGAGATGTTGGCGGTGGTATTTGCTTTTGAGAAGTTCAGATCATATCTGATTGGCTCCAAGGTAATTGTATACATTGACCATTCAGCTCTCAGGTACTTGATTGAGAAGAAGGAGTCTAAGCCGCGCCTGATTCGTTGGGTGCTGCTGTTGCAAGAATTTGACCTCGAAATTCGTGACTGTAAAGGCACAGAAATCAATTCATTGATTATCTATCACGACTTGAGGGAGCTGAAAAATCAGCCGAGGTCGAAGAGATTTTTGAAACCTTTCCAGACGAGCAGCTGCTCGCAGCTAGTCTTGAGGAAGCGCCATGGTATGCAGACCTTGCAAATTACCTGGCCTGCGGTATAGTTCCCTATGACCTTTCATCTGTACAAAAGAAAAAGTTTTATCGTGATTGCCGCATGTATTATTGGGACGAGCCTTATTAGTTTAGAATATATGTTGATAATATTATCCGAAGGTGTGTCCCCGAGATAGAACAATCTTCTATTTTGCAGGCTTGTCACGCATCAGCATATGGAGGACATTTTGGAGGGGTCACTACAGCTACGAAAGTGCTAGAGTCCGGATTCTTTTGGCCAACAGTGTTTAGAGATGCAGACCTACAGGTGAAGGGCTATGATGAATGTCAGCATATCGGGAACATTTCCCGTCGTCATGAGATGCCCATGAACCTGATTCAAGAGGTAAAGGTGTTTGATGTTTGGGGGATTGACTTCATGGGTCCCTTCGTCAGCTCATTTGGCAATAAGTACATACTTATTGTTGTGGATTACGTGTTTAAATGGGTAGAAGCTGCAGCGTTGCCCACTAATGATGCAAGAGTGGTGGTAGGATTTTTGAAAAAGAACATATTCACCCATTTTGGGACACCAAGAGCCATCATCAGTGACGGAGGCACTCACTTCTGTAATAGAGCCTTCGAAAAATTGCTTGCAAAGTATGATGTATGCCATAATGTGGCTACCCCTTATCATCTGCAAACTAGTGGGCAGGTTGAAGTGTCCAACAGAGAGATAAAAAGTGTGCTAACCAAGACTGTGAATGCCACAAGAAATGATTGGGCGAAAAAGCCTGATGATGCACTCTGGTCCTATAGAACTGCATTTAAAACACCAATAGGTATGTCACCATACAAGTTGGTATTTAGGAAGGCCTGTCATCTGCCTGTGGAGCTAGAACATTGAGCTTGATGGGCACTAAAGCAATTGAACATGGATCCCGATGCAGCTGGACAAAATCGACTAACAGAGCTGCATGAGCTGGAAGAATTTAGATATCAATTCTTTGAAAGCATGAGGCTCTACAAGGAAAGAATGAAGAAGCTGTATGACAAGCACAATGTGGACAGAGATGTCAAACCCTGTGACAAGGTATTATTGTATAATTCAAGGTTGAGATTGTTTTCGGGTAAGTTAAAGTCCCGATGGTCAGGACCATTCAGAGTGGTACAAATGTTCGCAAGTGGAGCTGTAGAGATCGAATCAGAAGATGGGACAAACAAGTTCATAGTAAATGGGCAAATGTTAAAACATTACCTTGGAATAACTGAAGAAAAAGGGGATACAGCAGTGATCAATTTGAAAGAACCCAGTACGTGAATGAGGAGTGATGATCAAATACTTGTGTCGTGCTGCAACGTTAAATCAGGCGATGCGTGGGAGGCAACCCACGAATGTGTTGTTAATTGTAGTATGTAACTTCATGTATATAAAAAAAAAGGGACACCGGAACACCTGAATTAGCACGCCCGCGCTAAGCCAGCGCGAAGGCAGTGCTAATGAGGTTTTATTCTGCCTCACCCTTGTTCCCACTAGAGCGGCCGCGCTAAGCCAGCACGTAGCCCGCGCTAATGGGGTTTCATTCTGCCTCGTGTTTATTGAACTAGCACGGCCGAGATAAGCCAGCGCACAGCCCGCGCTAGTCCAAGTAAGTTTCGCATTTTTTTTTTACTCTTTTAATCCAATTAACTCAAACCCACCCGCCCCACCACTCCTAATTTCCCCATTCTCTCTTTCTCTCAAACACATTCCCCAAGCCCTAACCCCTCTCTTCTTCTTCTTCATCCATTCTTCCTCCTCCATACCCAACCACACACAGCACCACCTTCCTTCTCTTCCTCAATCTTTACACTTTTTCTCTCATTCCCTCTACTGGTAAGTATTTCTCTCTTTAATTTTGTATGTAGATCTTCAATTTCGTTTTTTTAGTTTCTTTTCTTTCTTTTTAGTTTGTATAGTAGAAGGTAGTTTTACTTTAGGTTAGAAACATATGTCAATACTCAGGTTGGGCTGAAAAATTGAAAACATTCAAATTGTGGTTGTTTGGTGTGTTGATTGGGTTATTGTGGTAGTATTCATTGTGCTGAAGGGATGGTTGGAGCTTAAAATTAACCATTGGCCACAATGTGTTTGTTAAAATGCCTCTTTGGAGGAAGTGTTGTGACCATTCCATGGTGAAGTCTGAGTAACCACGTTTTGGTCACCCGATTGAATAGAACTGACATTGGACTATTTGCAGGTACCATGGCTCCTCGCAAATGCCAAGCAACAGGTTCCTCCTCCAGTCACCCAGCTACAACCAACACTGGGGGAAGGCCTCAAAAGTCGGTTGATACAAGGCCCTTCAATAGTCAAAAGTTCGTGTCCACCAAGGCATAGGACAGGTTTAACAAAAAAGAGGCCAAAACAATTGTGTCGGAACAGGCCATGGATCCCAATGCACTGGGGACTACCTGCCCAAATATACCATTCGAGTTGAAGAGAAGGCACCTGGACATATTTTTTGAGGAGACAATCACTGCCAATGTTATGCTTGTTAGGGAAATCTATGCGTATCTCCCAGAACATGAGGACTACACGGTCACAGTGCGCAAGAGACCGGTCAATGCTTCTTTGGAGACTATCCGGACTCTATACAGGCTTCCTCCACCAGCTCATGGGTACGTGGATGCATACCAATCATACAGTGGCAAACATACTTCCTGGTCCACATTCACTGATACCATCTGTCAACCGGGAGCCACTCTATAGTGGTACAAGTATGGGAATAAATTCCACTCCTCGACAATCAAGTTTGAGGCCAAATGCTGGTTGTACTTTATTAATAGCAGACTTCTACCCTCCAAGAACCTATCAGAGGTGAACATCCCTCGAGGGTGCCTAATTTGGTGCTTCATGAATAATGCTCCATTTGACGTGGCCAGAGTCATACATGATGAAATGTTCCAGCGGGTCCGGGTTCAACGCTATGGGTTATACTACCCGTCTCTTGTCACCTGGTTGTGCCTTCAAGACAATGTGCCGAGCAACCTTGATTTAGATGGCCGAGTCCCTATGGTACATCCTTTTATGGCTGAGACGGTGACCACAGGAAAGGAAGTGGTAGCTGCCAAGGAATTGATTGGCCATGATTCTGATGATGGTGATGACGCGGAGGAGGAGGAACAATAACAGGAAGTTAATGGTGAGGAGATTGTCGGTGATGAGCAGCCAGCTCAACCACATGCTGATGATGCTGCAGGCTCGTCTAGGGCCAGTCGGGGATAGCGGTTAGACCACATGGAGCAGGAGATAGCTGAAATACGGACCTCAGTGACTGACCTAGGGACTAGTGTTGATGAGATGGCCACCCAGCAGAAGAAATCAGAAAAATGCATCATGGGTTGGCTCCGTGCATTGGGTCGGGCGTGCAATGTCAACGCCGGCTCTGTCCCCAACCAGGATTGAGCACTCAGGGAAGTTCCCTTTCCCTTCTTTTGATTTACTTGGCCATGAGGACATGTCCTCAATTTAAGTGTGGGGTGGGGATAAGGATACTTCATTGTATGTTTGTAATTGTAACAATTAACTATTTTCTTTGGTTGTTTTGTCTTGCTTTGATTGTGTTGGTGTTAGAACAATAGTCATTAGGTAAGTGAAAATAGTAAGTGACTTGTCCCGGCGACGGATCTCTTTCAATGGGGTTCTTGAGGGACTAAGTCGAAGAAATAAAAAAAATAAAAAAAAAATAAAAAAATGGAATATAGAGGCTCTTCCTGATGACGGATCCTTTAGACAATTTTCTTGAGGGAAGTTAATCTAGAGAAAATACAAAAAGATATTTTATTTTATTTTTAGGTAGTGTAACAACTCCCCCCTTGGTTTTTCTTTGTTCCACGGTTCTTTTCCAAGGGTTTTTCTTGAACCGGGTATAGGTAGTTTTTGTTTTTGTTTTAGGTTAGGATTAATGGGCTACGAGCTAAAAATCGAAGGAAAAACTCTTAGCGTTTCTACACCTGAACACGATAGATACTAGAGTGTAACACTTAGCTTCATGGGTTGAATTTTGTTTAAGTGCCTTAAAAATTGTATGTTTGTATCTAACTTGAACACTCAAAAGGGAATGTCTTGATAAACTAATCCGGATAGAGTCATGTGCCATGTGTGTGTGAGCGTTATTGTATTCCCTGCTTTACATTTGATTCCTAGAACTTGCCCTGTGTGTTTGCGAAACGAAATAGTAGCTTCATTCAGTTTTAGAAAGGATATAGGCATTTCTTTGTTGAGTCAGACATACAAAGTAAACCCACCTGAATGCATTACATCTTAGTTAACCCCGTTGAGACTATAAGCCTGTTTCTTTGGTAACCACATTGTGAACCTTACCCAATAGTTTGAATAGCCTGCTATTTGAACCCTTTCTTCTCTCACTAAGCACTAGAATAGTATTGAAAATATGCAAAAGCAAAAGTGTGAGGCGGTGGTTTGGTGTTTGAAGTGGAACCATGGAAATAGAGAAAAGGTGCATAATGTTGAAGCATAAAAAGAGAAGCACCACGAAAAGAAAAAAAAGTAATATATTATATAGTGATTGATAAGTGGTAGCTTGTACAAATTGCACCTAATGTATGGGGATGTTTAAATAAATGTGGTGGAGTGTTGGCTGACAAAATGATGATCTTGAAGTTTAATGTAATTGTATTAAAAGTGCTTAGGGAGGTTAGTCACTATATCCAAATATATCCTACCCATCCCTTATCCTACATTACAACCAAATAAAGTCCTATTGATATTAGACTGAGTGGGGCTCGATTAGTAGAGTACTACACTACGGGCAAGCCTATGGTGCATCTTTATGGCATGTCAATGTTCTTTTTGAGAGCGAGCGAATTTTTTTTCTATCTTAGGTCCTAATTGTCTTAAATATCATTGTATATGGAACTACTCTCTTGTGTAATGGGAGGGCATATGATTCACAATGGAAAGGTAAGTCTTGACTCTCATATAAAGTGGTTTGAGTAAGTGTGAATGTTGCATAGTACGAAAGATTTGATTCTTGAGGTAAAGTTGCTCACTACTAGTTGCAAATTTTGTAAAATGTTCATGGTGTGAGTCGTTAAGGAAAAAGCTTACAAAAGAAACCTTGTAGGATATAGTGGATTGCTCGAGGACTAGCAATGATTTAAGTGTGGGGTGTTGATAATAGGCTAAATTGTATAGTTTCGCCTACAGTTGGGCTCTAACTTAAGGATGCTTTACTATTGTATGTGTGTAAATAATGCAAAAATTAGCTCTAATGGTGACTTTTATGTTTCATAGGAGTGCAATAATCAAATAAGGACTTATGATGGTGATCCGGGCAAAATTTGGAATTAATGGATGAAAAAAGGAGCAAAGCTCGTTGGCAGTGGAAAACCCCACTAGCGCGGGCATTAGCGCGGCCTTAGCGCGCCCGCGCTAGTTCAGCAGTCCAAAACAGAATTACACCCCACTAGCGCGGGCAGTAGTGCGGTCTTAGCGTGCTCCCTCTAGTCCAGATGTGGAAACAATGTTTTTAAAAGGGCAATTTCGGAAGTCCAAGCTAATCCACACAAACTATAAAAGGTTTAACAAGTCCAATAGAAAGGGGAGTTCGAGTTTTTTTTAGAAAAAGCAAGAGAGGCAAGGAGGCAACTTGGAAAATGATTTTTATCTCCCTATTTTATTCTTCTATCAATGACTATGAATTCTTTTGTAGTTTTTATCGTGGTACCTTGGTGCATGTTATTTGCGATGACATAGTATTGATTGACGAGGCGCGATGCAGTGTCAATAGTAGGCTGGAGGTTTGGAGATAGAACCTTACGTCTAAAGGTTTCAGGTTGAGCATGACTAAAATATAATACTTGGATTGCAAATTTAGTGACGTAACTTATGAGGCTGACGTAGAAGTGAGACTTGATACATAATCATCCCAAATAGATCATCTAAGATAATGGGGAGATGAGAAATTATATCACACATCGTATTGGAGCGGGATGGATGAAATGGAGGCTCACATCCAGTGTCTTGTGTTATAAAAATGTGCCATCAAGACATAAGGTAGGTTCTATAGAGTAGTTGTTACACTGACTATGTTGTATGTGGTAGAGTATTGGCCAATCAAGAACTTTCATGTCTATAAAATGCAAGTAGCGGAAATGAGGATGTTGAGATGGATGTGCGAGCATATTAGGAGAAATAAGATTAGGAATGAAAATATTCGGGATAAGGTGGGAACGGTCTCCAAGATGGAAAAGATGCGATAAGCTAGTTGAGATGGTTTGTTCATGTGAATAGGAGATGCACATATGCTTTAGTGAGGACGTGTGAGAGGTTTGAAAATGATGGGTCTAAAGAGGGGTAGAGGTAGGCCGAAGAAGGATTGAAAAGAGATGATTAAGCATTACATGACAAATCATCAACTTTTATGAGGACAAGACCCTTGATAAGAGGGTCTGGAGGTCGAACATTAGGGTAAAATATTAGTAGATAGTCGAGTGTATTTCTTTTCCGCACCAGTAATATTAGTATTGTTCTTGTATTTTCTTATTCTTAGATTTCTATTACTACCTATTATTTCTTTTGTTTCGACTACCTTATTATCTTATTGTTATTACATGGCTTCTCTACCATTATATTTTTTCCAATACTATTGTGATTACGCTTTCCTTGAGCCGATGGTCCCTCGAAAATAATCTCCCTACCTTTACAAGGTAGGGGTAAGATCTAGAGGCAAATCTAGGATGTAAATTTAATGGCTTTAATTTTTAAGATTCTGAACATTGAATTTATTATACCATTAAAATTATGTTTTAGATTTAATATTTGTTGAGATTTCAGAAGATTTTATATATAAATTTATATTCCATGTCAAAAGTTTTAGGTTCAGTTGAACCCGTAGCCTAAAGGCTATATTTGCGTTTTGGTAAAATCTACGCACACACTATCCTTTTAAATTCCATTTGTGAAATTACACTCGGTATGTTATTATTGTTATAGTGTGTCCATTTACGAGAACCAGTTTGGTTTCATGCCGGGACGGTCGACTACTAAGGCCATTCACATTGTGAGGAGATTGGTGTAGCAGTATAGGGAGGTGAAGAAGGATTTGCATATGGTGTTCATTGAACTGGAAAAAGCCTATGACAAAGTCCCGAGAGAGGTTCTATGGAGATGTTTGGAGGCTATAGGAGTGTCTGTCGCGTATATTAGAGTGATTCAGGACATGTATGATGGAGATAAGACAAGAGTTAGGACAACAGGAGGAGACTCTAACTACTTTCGGTTGAGATGGGGTTGCATCAAGGATCAACACTTAGCCCATTTTTGATTCCCCTGGCGATGGATTTATTAATGTGACACATTCAAGGGGAGGTATCTTGGTGCTTCTTATTTGCAGATGACATAGTCCTGATTGATGAGACGCGAGGTGGCGTTAACAAGAGGCTGGAGGTATGGAGACATACTCTAGAGTCTAAGGGTTTCAAGTTGAGCAGGACCAAGACAGAATACTTGGAGTGCAAGTTCAACGGTGCTACCCAGGAGACTGAATGGGATGTGAGGCTCGATAAGCAAGTCATTCCCAAGAGAGAGAGTTTCAAGTATCCGGGGTCTATGATGCAGAAGGATGGGGAGATAGATGAGGATGTCACACACCGTATTAGATCAGGGTGGATGAAGTGGAGGCTCGCTTCTAGTGTCTTGTGTGATAAGAATGTGCCGTTGAGACTTAAGGGTCAGTTCTACAAGGTAGTGGTTAGGCCGACTATGTTTGACGGGGCAGAGTGTTGGCCAGTTAAAAACTCCCGTGTCCAGTAGATGAAAGTAGCGGAAATGAGGATGTTGAGATGGATGTGTGGGCATACTAGGTTGGATAGAATTAGGAATGAAGTTATTCGGGACAAGGTGGGAATGGCCCCTGTGGAGGTAAAGATACTTGAGGCGAGGTTGAGATGGTTCGGGCATGTTAAGAGGAGAAGCATAGATGCTTCAGTCAGGAGATGTGAGAGGTTGGCCTTGGGAGGTGAGAGGAGGAATAGAGGTAGTCCAAAGAAGTCCTGGGGGGGAGGTGATCCGGCGGGACATGGTGCAGCTCGAGCTACGACATGACCCTAGATAGAAGGGTGTGGAGGTCAAAAAAGGTTGTGAAGGTCGAAGATTAGGGTGAAGGTTAGTAGGTAGTCGTGCATTTCCCTTTGTCTTCTCTAGTTCGATAGTATTAGTGCTGCTACGATACCTTTTTTCTTAGTTTGCTATATTCACATATCTTGTTCCGTTATTACTTGCCATCGGTAGTTCCGTAGTTTGCTAGCAGTACTTCGTTCATATTCTGGTTTGTTGCCTTGGATTTAGTTTTCTAAATATATTGTCTTGCTATTACTTGTTATCGGTACCTCTTTCATATTCTCTGTTGCTATCTTCGATGTAGTTTTCTAATTATTTGTCTTGCTATTACTTGCTATCAAGGCCTCTTTCACCTTCTTTAGCCAATGGTCTATCAGAAACAGTCTCTCTGCCCTTCGAGGGTAGGGGTAAGGCTGCATACATCCTATCCCCCCAGACTCCACTTGTGGGATTATACTGGATTGTTGTTGTTGTTGTTGTTGTTGTTGATGTATGGTATATTAATTGTTGGAAATCAAAAGTGAAATGGAAGTGGGCTTGGCTAAGGCATGTAATTTGTGTCCTAATTAAACACAAAAATTGACTGACCATGTCAAGTTGTCAACCAGGGGTGGCCTGTGACGACCCGGCCCGTCGTCACGTGGGTTACTACCCCATTTCCCCAATTTTTTGCTTCCTTATGTGTTATTATACGAGTCTTGGATGAATGGGTTGATTTGGATTGATTCTGGATGGAAATGAGACACTTAGTCTCTTTAAAGAAGGCATGTTTTGGAAAAGTTAACCGGATATTGACTATTGAGTTAGAGGGCTCGGATCTAATTTTCGGTGATTCGATTAGCTTCGGGGGATGATTTGTGACTTAGGAGTGTGATCGGAATTGATTTTGGAGGTCCAGTGTAGAATTAGGCTTGAATTGGCAAAGTTAGTATTTTGGCGAATTCCGGTTGATAGGTGAGATTTTGATCCGAGGGTGCAGTAGCTTCGTTAGGTGATTTTGGATATGTGTGAAAAATTTCAGATCATTCAGAGGTGTTTTTGTTGGGGTTTTGATCAAATGTGTATTTCGGAAGTTTTTGAGAAACTTAGGCTTGAATTCGATGAGAATTGATGATTTTAGCGTTGTTAGATGTGTTTTGATGATTGGAGCAAGTTTGGGTGATGTTTTAGAATGGGTTGGCACTTTTGGTTGAGGTCCCGGGGGCCTCGGGGTGATTTCGGATGGCTAACGGGATGAAATTTGGAGTTGGAGACTGCTGAAGAGTTCTGGTATCTGGTGTTTTCTCTTATGAAAATGGAACGCAGAAGCGGTTCCGCAGAAGCGAAGGGGGAGTCACAGAAGCGAGTCTTGGACTCGAGGCAGCTTCTGCAGAAGCGGAGGCATGGACCGCAGAAGCGGTCTTGCTTGTGCAAAAAATGGACCGCAGAAGTGGTCCTTGGCAAAATGAGGGAAACTGCAGAAGCGGAAGAAAATCCGCAGAAGCGAAAAAGCCTGGTCAGAGATATTTAATTCCATCTTCACGAATTTTTGAAAGAACTCAACAATTTCACTTCAGACTTGGAGGTTATTGTGCGATTTTGGAGAGGGAATCAAGGGACTTCATTGAGGTAAGGAATTCTGAGCCTAAAACATAAATCTAATGTGTTATTACATGAATTAAGGGTGAAAAAAATCAAGGAATTAGAGGTCAAAAATGGAGGTTAGGGCTTGAACTTAAGAGAAAGAAAATTTGAGGTTTGAGGGAGCATTTGAGCTCGGATTTTGGTAAATTTGATATGTATAGACTCGTGGCGAGATAAGGAATCCGGTGATGTAAATTTTTTGATTTTTCGAGAAGTGGGCCCGGGGCTCGGGTTTTGCCAATTTCGTGATTTTTGATATTTTTTGAGTCTTTTCGATTGGGTTATGTTCCCTTAGCCTATTATGACGTATTCCTTGTGGTTCTGATCAGATTCAACGCACGAGGAGGTCGATTCGAGAGGAAAAGGGCATAGCGACCTAGACTTTTGGCTGGCTAGAGGTGAGTAATGATTTTAAATGATGTCCTGAGGGTTTGAAACCCCGGATTTGCACAACGTGATGCTATGTTGAGATGAGACACACGTTCAATGACGAGTGCGGGGTCATTTACTATTGGGGATTGTGACTTGGTCCAGTCCGGATGATACTTTACCGCGTATTTGACTATGACTTGTTGTTTTTCACTATGACTTGGGCTTATCGCCATAATTTGGGCTTATTGCCGACTGTTTGAACTGCTTGCGAGCTATCATCACTATTTTTCCTCACTATTTGAAATATTATTTGAACTCAGTCCATTTGAATTACACTGTTTCATGAACTCAGCTATATTTTTACTCGACCTTGAGTTTTTAACTGATATTTGAACTAGTGTTTGAGCTGAGCATTATCGTTTTACTGATGCCCGAGGGGCTTGTGATTATTTTTGGATTGATTGAGGCTGAGGGCCATATGTGAGGATATGTTGAGTGATGTGAGGAGGCTTTCATGCCTCGAGTGATATATGAGGTGGCTTCCAGGCCTCGAGCGATATGTGAGGAGGCTTTCAGGCCTCGAGTGTATTGTGAGAAGGCTTTCAAGCCTCATGTTGATATGTACAGGCTTTCAGGCCTTATGATGATATAACGCTTGGGCTGTAGGAGCCCCTCCGGAGTCTGCACCCCCACAATGAGCGTGGGTACCCATGTGATTTGAAAGTGAGCCCGAGGGGCTGTTGTTGTACTGTGTGACTGATACTGAGCCTGCGGGGCTGATACTGTACTGAGAGCTTGATATTGCGCCCGAGGGGCAGGTTTCTGATTATTGCTTACTGGTTGAGAATATCTGTCTTTAACTATTTTAAAAGAGATTTTTTGATACTTTACTGGTACTGCTTAACTGATTTTACTACTTGAGATAGCGTTATTTGTGCCTTGATGGGATTTTTATGCTCTCAGTCGTTATTTATTTTTATTACTCACTGGGTCGGAGTACTCACATTACTCCCTGCACCGTGTGTGCAGATACAGACATAGCAGAGTTCATTCCTGAGCGCTGATTCCTTCCAAACCAGGCGAACTAGGAGTGACGAGGTAGCTGTCGACGTCCAAGCCCCGTTTTCTCCCTTATCTTCTGTATTACATTATCTTCAGACTTTGTTCCTAGTTCCAGACTTTGTACAATTTTAGTAAACTCTGTAGTAGCTCGTGACTTGTGACACCCCGATTTCGGACTGTGTCGGGATGGTTCCATGTTCTATCATTTTTCTTCCGCACTTGTGATAATTTTATTAATGTTTTAAACTTATTCATGCTAAGTAAACAACTAAGAGGTGTTGATGTTCTATTGGCTGGCCTTGTCTTCACGAGAGGCGCTATCACGATCGGGTTTGGGAATTGGGTCGTGACAAGTTGGTATCAGAGCCTAGGTTACTAGGTCTCACGAGTCATGAGCAAGTTTAGTAGAGTCTCGCGGATCAGTACGGAGACGTCTGTATTTATCCTCGAGAGGCTGCAAAACCTTTAGGAAAAACTTCATATTCTTGAAATTCTTGTCATGCGACTTTGTTGGTCCGAGAACGAAACTTTTGTGTTCTATTCTCTTGCAGATGGCGAGGACTCGCGCTACAGGACGAGGCGAACGACCACCAGTACCACCTACTGAGGGCACCAGAGGCCGTGGACGCGGTCATGGTCGTGGTAGAGGCAGAGTCGTGAGGGCAGCCTCTGTTTCTCCACCAGTTGCCCTGGATCAGGATCAGGCTCTAGCTGCAGACATTCCAGCAGCACCTGTTTAGGCACCGGCGGTGCCCATTGTGATTCCGGGCCTTCAGGAGGCCTTGGCTCAGATATTATTAGTTTGTACTGGCCTGGCTCAGGCAGTTTCAGCCTCTACCGCAGCAGCTACTTCTCAGGCAGGGGAAGGCAATCAGACCCCCGCTGCTCGCACACCTGAGCAGGTAGTGCAGGGATTGCAGACACCGGGAGCAGCTCCAGCTCAGCCGGTTGCACCAGTTCAGGACTTTGTGGTTCCATCTATGCCAGACGATGAGCAGCGTCGTCTTGAGAGGTTCAGTAGGCTCCAGCCTCCTATTTTCAGTGGTGCTCAGGGCGAGGATGCCCAGGGTTTTCTCGACAAGTGTCAGTGTATGCTTCGGACGGCAGGGATTTTGGAGTCGAGTGGAGTAGCATTCACCGCATTTCAGTTCACTGGGGATGCCTTCACTTGGTGGGAGGCGTATGAGCGGCGTAGGCCGGCAGGTGCAACGCCTTTGACATGGCAGGAGTTCTCCACTCTCTTTCTGGAGAAGTAGGTACTGCAGTCTCAGATAGAGGAGTTGCATAGGCAGTTCGAGTGGCTTCGACAGGGAGATATGACTGTGACCCAATATGAGATGAGATTTTCTGAGTTGGCTCGTCATACCTCCTGGATAGTTCCGACCGATAGGGAGAGGATCAAGAGGTTTGTGGATGGACTTAACTATCACCTTCGTGTTCTGATGACTCGAGAGAGAGTTCTAGGTATTTCCTTTGAGGATGCAGTTGATATTGCTCGTGATATTGAGACGGCTTGCCATCAGGATAGAGAGGAGAGGGAGGCCAAGAGGCCTCGAGGTTCTGGTAGTTTCAGTGGTGCTCCATCTGGGGGACAATTCCAGTAGGGTAGAGGTCGTTCTTTCAGGCCTCCTCAGTCGGCCCGTTTCGAGTATCGTGGGGCGCCTTCAGGTTGTGGTCATCAGGGTTATCAGCAGAGTCAGCCATCTCTTAGCGCTCTTCCAGCACAGGGTTCATCTCGAGCTCCATATGTTCAGGGTTCTTCCAGGTCGAGTGCATCAGCTAGTCACTCCGGCGCGCGGGGTTCCCTTCGGTCCCATTCTCCAACACCCGAGAGTTGTTATGAGTGCGGAGAGTTTGGGCATATGTGGAGGTAGTGTCCATGTCGAGCCGCTAGCTCATCTCAGCAGAGGGGTCAGCCCTCATCTTCTGGTCCAGTTTCTTCAGCACCAGCCCTGCCAGCTAGGGGTGGGGGTCAGATAGCCAGGGGTCGCCCCAAAAGGGGAGGCCGATCGGGTGGTGGTCAGGCTCGCTTTTATGCTCTTCAGGGCAGGATAGATCCCATTGCTTCAGATGTCGTCATTACAGGTATTATCTTAGTCTGCCACAGGGATGCCTCAGTCTTATTTGATCCCGGTTCCACCTATTCTTATGTGTTTTCATATTTTGCTCATCATTTGGGTACGACCCGAGAGTGTCTTGCATTACTTGTGCATGTATCTACCCCGGTGGGTGATACTATTATTGTAGACCATGTATATCGGTCGTGCTTGGTGACTATTGGGGGTTTGGAGACCCAAGTTGATCTATTGCAATTGAGCATGGTAGATTTTGATGTTATTTTGGGCATGGACTGGTTATCTCCATGTCATGCTATTTTGGGTTGTCATGTTAAGACAGTCACACTTGGTATACCGGGTGTTCCGAGGATCAAGTGGCGTGGTATGACTGACTATGTGCCTAGTAGGGTGATTTCTTTCCTAAAGGCCCAGCGTATGGTTGGGAAAGATTGTCTATTATATTTGGCTTTTGTGAGGGACGTTGGAGCCGAGACTCCTAGCATTGATTTGGTCTCAGTTGTGAGGGAGTTTCCCGATGTGTTTCCTGCAGACCTGTCGGGCATGCCACCGGATAGGGACATTGATTTTGGTATTGACCTGGTGTCGGGAACTTAGCCCATTTCCATTCCTCCATATCGTATGGCACCAACAGAGTTGAAAGAACTAAAGGATCAGCTTCAGGAACTCCTAGATAAGGGGTTCATTCATACTAGTGTGTCACCGTGGGGTGCGCCGGTTCTATTTGTGAAGAAAAAAAGATGGCACAATGAGAATGTGCATTGACTACAGGCAGTTGAACAAAGTGACAGTGAAGAACAAGTATCCCCTGCCTCGCATTGATGATTTGTTCGACCAGCTTCAGGGGGTGAGGGTATTCTCCAAGATCGATCTCCGTTCAGGCTATCACCAGTTGAAGATCAGAGATTCGGATATTATGAAGACTTCTTTTAGGACTAGATATGGGCACTATGAGTTTCTTGTTATGTCCTTTGGGCTGACTAATGCCCCAGCAGCGTTCATGCATCTGATGAACAGTGTATTTCGGCCATATCTAGATTCATTTGTTATCATTTTTATTGATGATATTCTGGTGTACTCGCGTAGCCAGGAGGAGCACGCACAGCATTTGCGAGTGGTATTATAGAGATTGAGGGTGGAGAAACTTTATGCAAAGTTCTCCAAGTGTGAGTTTTGGCTCAGCTCAGTAGCTTTCTTGGGGCACGTGGTGTCCATCGAGGGTATTCAGGTCGACCCGAAGAAGATAAAGGCGGTACAGTGTTGGCCTAGACCGACCTCAGCCACAGAGATTCGTAGTTTCCTTGGGTTGGTAGGTTATTATCACCGGTTTGTTCAGGGTTTCCTCTATTGCGTCGCCCTTGACCAAGTTGACTCAGAAGAGCACTCCATTTGTGTGGTCAGATGAGTGCGAGGAGAGCTTTCAGAAGCTCAAGACAACTTTGACCACAGCTCCAGTATTGGTTTTACCCTCAGCTGCAGGTTCTTATACCGTATATTGTGATGCATCGAGAGTTGGGATCGGGTGTGTATTGATGTAGGAGGGTAGAATTATTACTTATGCTTCTCGTCAGTTGAATCCCCACGAGAAGAACTACCATGTACATGATTTGGAGTTGGCTGCTATAGTTCATGCTTTGAAGATTTGGAGGCACTACTTGTATGGTGTATCTTGTGAGGTATTCACCGATCATCGCAGTCTTCAGCATTTGTTCAAGCAGAAGGACCTTAATTTGAGGCAGCGGAGATGGCTAGAGTTGCTTAAGGACTATGATATTACCATTCTGTATCACCCAGGGAAGGCCCATGTAGTGGCCGATGCTTTGAGCCGAAAGGCAGTTAGTATAGGGAGCTTGGCGTACATTCCAGTTGGGGAGAGGCCCTTTGCAGCTGATGTTCAGGCTTTGGCCAATCGGTTGGTGAGACTAGATATTTCGAAGCCCAGTCGGGTGTTAGCTTGTGTGGTTTCTCGGTCTTCCTTATATGATCGCATCAGAGAGCGCCAGTATGATGATCCACATTTGCTTGTCCTTAAGGACAGGGTTCAGCATGATGATGCCAGGGATGTGACTATTGATGATGATGGCGTATTGAGGATGTATGGCCAGATTTGCGTGACCAATGTGGATGGGCTTCGGGAGATGATATTGGAGGAGGCCCACAGCTTGTGGTATTCCAACCATCCGGGAGCCGCGAAGATGTATCAGGATTTGAGACAGCACTACTTGTGGAGAAGGATGAAAAAGGATATAATAGGGTTTGTGGCTCGGTGTCTCAACTGTCAGCAGGTAAAGTACGAGCATCAGAGGCCGAGTAGTGTACTTTAGCGGATGATTATTCCAGAGTGGAAGTGGGAGAGAATTACTATGGATTTTGTGAGTGGTCTCCCTCGGACTTTGAAGAAGTTCGATTCAATTTGGGTGATTGTGGATCAGCTGACCAAGTCCGCGCACTTCATTCCGGTATGTACTACCTATTCTTCGGAGCGGCTGGCAGGGATCTTTGTCCGGGAGATTGTCTGATTGCATGGGGTTCCAGTGTCTATTATCTCAGATAGGGGTACTCAGTTCACTTCTCAGTTCTGGAGGACATTTCAGCGAAAGTTGGGTACGCAGGTAGAGTTGAGCACAACATTTCATCCTCAGACGGACGGACAGTCCGAGCGTACCATTCAGATATTGGAGGACATGTTGCGTGCCTGTGTTATTGATTTTGGGGGTTCTTGGGATGAGTTTTTGCCCCTTGCAGGGTTTGCCTACAACACAATTATCAGTCGAGCATTCAGATGGCTCTGTATGAGGCGTTGTATGGGAGGCGGTATAGATCTCATGTTGGGTGGTTCGAGCCCGGCGAGGCTAGGTTATTGGGGATAGAGATGGTTCAGGATGCTTTAGAGAAGGTGAAGCTGATTCAGGAGAGGCTTCATACAGCACAGTCGTGTGAGAAGAGTTATGCGGATCGGAAGGTTCAGGATGTGTCATATATGGTGGGTGAGAAGGTCTTGCTGAAGGTTTCGCCCATGAAGGGTGTTATGTGGTTTGGAAAGAAAGGGAAGCTGAGTCCGTGGTTTATTGGGCCTTTTGAGGTACTTAGGAGGATTGGGGAGGTGGCTTATGAGCTTGCCTTGCCACCCAGCTTGTCGGACGTGCACCCGGTGTTTCACGTATCTATGCTCCGGAAGTATGTTGGGGACCCGTCCCATGTTTTTGGACTTCAGTATTGTTCAGTTGGATGATGATTTGACCTATGATGTGGAGCTAGTGGCTATTTTGGGTCGTCAGGTTCGAAAGCTGAGATCAAAGGATATAGCTTCGGTAAAGGTGCAGTGGAGAGGTCGACCCGTGGTGGAGGCTACTTGGGAGACCGAGAGGGAGATGCAGAGCATATATCCTCACCTGTTTATGGCTCCAGGTATGTTTCTTGACCCGCTCGAGGACGAGCGTTTGTTTTAGTTGGGGAGGATGTGATGACCCGGCCCGTTGTCACATGAGTTACCTCCCCGTTTCCCTAATTTTCTGCTTCCTTATGTGTTATTATACGAGTCTTGGGTGAATGGGTTGATTTGGATTGATTCTGGATGGAAATGAGACACTTAGTCTCTTTAAGGAAGGCATATTATGGAAAAGTCAACCGGATGTTGACTATTGAGTTAGAGGGATCGGATGTGATTTCCGGTGATTCGGTTAGCATTAGGGGATAATTAGTGACTTAGGAGTGTGATCGGAATTGATTTTGGAGGTTCGGTGTAGAATTAGGCTTGAATTGGCGAAGTTAGTATTTTGGCGAATTCCGGTTGATAGGTGAGATTTTGATTCGAGGGTCGGAATGGAATTCCGAGAGTTTCAGTAGCTTCGTTAGGTGATTTTGGATATGTGTGCAAAATTTCAGATCATTCGGAGGTGTTTTGATCGGGTTTTTTATCAAATGCGTATTTCGGAAGTTTTTGAGAAACTTAGGCTTGAATTCGGTGAGAATTGATGATTTTAGCATTGTTAGATGTGTTTTGATGATTGGAGCAAGTTTGGGTGATGTTTTAGAATGAGTTGGCACTTTTGGTTGAGGTCCCGGGGGCCTCGGCGTGATTTCAGATGGCTAACGGGATGAAATTTGGAGTTGGAGAGTGCTGAAGAGTTCTGGTATCTGGTGTTTTTGCTTATGCGGAAATAGACTGCAGAAGCGGTTCCGCAGAAGCGAAGGGGTAGTCGTAGAAGCGAGTGTTGGACTCGAGGCAACTTCCGCAGAAGCGGAGGCATGGACCGCAGAAGCGGTCCTGGGCAAAATGAGGGAAACCGCAGAAGCGGAAGAAAATCCGCAGAAGCGGAGTCGCAGAAGCGACAAGTTAATCGCAGAAGCGAAAAAGCCTGGTCAGAGATATTTAATTCCATCTTCGCGAATTTTTGAAAGAACTCAACATTTTCACTTCGGACTTGGAGGTTATTGTGCGATTTTGGAGAGGGAATCAAGGGACTTCATCGAGGTAAGGAATTCTGAGCCTAAAACATAAATCTAATGTGTTATTATATGAATTAAGGGTGAAAAAATCAAGGAATTAGAGGTCAAAAATGGAGGTTAGGGCTTGAACTTAAGAGAAAGAAAATTTGAGGTTTGAGGGAGCATTTGAGCTCGGATTTTGGTAAATTTGATATGTATAGACTCGTGGCAAGAGAAGGAATCCGGTGATGTAAATTTTCTGATTTTTCGAGAAGTGGGCCCGGGGCTCGGGTTTTGCCAATTTTGTGATTTTCGATTGGGTTACTCCCTTAGCCTATTGTGACGTATTCCTTGTGGTTTTGATCTGATTCGACGCACGAGGAGGTCGATTCGAGAGGAAAAGGGCATAGCAAGCTAGACTTTTGGCCGGCTAGAGGTGAGTAATGATTTTAAATGATGTCCTGAGGGTTTGAAACCCCGGATTTGCACAACGTGATGCTATGTTGAGATGAAGCACGCGATCAATGACGAGCGCGGGGTCATTTACTATTGGGGATTGTGACTTGGTCCAGTTCGGATGATACTTTACCACGTATTTGACTATGCCTTGGGCTTATTGCCATACTTGGGGCTTATTGCCGACTGTTTGAACTGCTTGCTAGCTATCATCACTGTTTTTCCTCACTATTTGAAATATTATTTGAACTCAGTCCATTTGAATTACACTGTTTCATGAACTCAGCTATATTTTTACTCAACCTTGAGTTTTTAACTGATATTTGAACTAGTGTTTGAGCTGAGCATTATCGTTTTACTGATGCCCGAGGGGATTGTGATTATTTTTGGACTGATTGAGGCCGAAGGCCATATGTGAGGATATGTTGAGTGATGTGAGGAGGCTTTCAGGCCTCCAGTGATATGTGAGGAGGCTTTCAGGCCTCAAGTGTATTGTGAGAAGGCTTTCAGGCCTCATGTTGATATGTATAGGCTTTCAGGCCTTATGATGATATATCGCTTGGGCTGTAGGAGCCCCTTTAGAGTCTGCACCCCCACAGTGAGCGCGGGTACCCATGTGATTTGAGAGTGAGCCCGAGGGGCTGATGTTGTACTGTGTGACTGATACTGAGCCCGCGGGGCTGATACTGTACTGAGAGCTTGATATTGCGCCCGAGAGGCAGGTTTCTGATTATTGCTTACTGGTTGAGAATATTTGTCTTTAACTATTTTAAAAGAGAATTTTTGATACTTTACTGGTTTACTGCTTAACTGATTTTACTGCTTGAGATAGCGTTATTTGTGCCTTCATGGGATTTTTATGCTCTCAGTCGTTATTTATTTTTATTACTCACTGGGTCGAGTACTCACATTACTCCCTGCACTGTGTGTGCAGATACAGGCATAGCATAGTTCGTTCCTGAGCGCTGGTTCCTTCCAGACCAGGAGGACTAGGAGTGACGAGGTAGTTGTCGACGTCCACAGCCCCATTTTCTCCCTTATCTTCTGTATTACATTATCTTCAGACTTTGTTCCTAGTTCCAGACTTTGTAGAATTTTAGTAAACTCTGTAGTAGCTCGTGACTATTGACACCCTCATTTCGGGCTGTGTCGGGATTGTTCCCTTTTCTATCATTTTTCTTCCGCACTTGTAATAATTTTATTAATGTTTTAGACTTATTCGTTCTAAGTAAACAACTAAGAGGTGTTGATGTTCTGTTGGCTGGACTTGTCTTCACGAGAGGCACCATCACGACCGGGTTTGGGAATTGGCTCATGACACGGCCCGACGAATTTTGTGGCTTAAAGCCAAACTTTATGAGGGGCCTTAACTTTTAAATTTTTTTTTATGATTTATTTGAAGTCTACTTTTTTTAGCTTTTCTTAGATACAAAGTTATTAGTAGTTTTCTTATAATCAATAACTCCTAATAAGTATTTATCAATTGACAATATAGGTAATCCATTTAACCCTTCTTATGACATTATTGTTCTTAGGTAAGATCTTATCAATTTCAATTTTGAAAACTTCTTTCTGCTGAAATAATTGTAACATGAGCTATGAACATTATTCCATAAACAATTTAGGCATTTGGAAAAAAAATCTTTTTATTTGATTAAGTGTATCAATTAAACTTTTATCTTCTAATTGTACTATTTTTCTTAATACGTTAAATTCAAAAAATAAATCTAAACCATCAATATCGAATTGATTATTGTGCTTTAAGGAATATTCAAGATTAAGGCAATATTTTTTCAAATTTCCAACATCTAATGATCTTAGTTTTAATTGCCAAATAGAAAAGCAAAAATATTTTCATATGCTTCGAATTGTTCAAATCTATTTTGAAGTAAAAAAATTAGCCTTGTCTATTATGTATAAAAGTAATCAACTCTAAAGGACTCTTCGAAAGATTTTGAGATTTCATTATCAACATTCGCATCAAATTGTTACTTCCTATATATCACACGTTTCTTACAAAATTCAAGTTCGATATTCATTTCAAGTGCAATTTGCTTGGTACAAATCATAGCAGTTGAAGGAACACATTAATCTAAACACAATAGATATCGCGTAAATCGTAAAACGAGAACTTACTTGTTCTTCGTGAAGCGGAAGCAAGGAGCGTATTTTCTCCTTTTTCCCAAGGAGCGTATGTCTTTATTCCATAAAGAATATTGTACAGATGATATTTAGACACCATAAGTATCTAAATTTGAGTTCTTTGATCTACAATATTATTTTTAACTCACATCTGGCTCACAAAGTAGACTAGGTGAGCGTTTTTCATCCTAATGACCTTATGTCATTATTTAAGCGACATTCTGATTTTAAGTGAATAGCTCTCAAATTATCCTTATGATAATTTTGCTTAAAATCATGTCTCATATCTTCACATCACTAAGATAAGGAGGTGGTTTCCTGTGAGAGAAGGCCAACCTCATGTCTACTCGACATACTTATATAAAAAAATGAACAAAGAATGTACATAACATTCAACAATAAAAATATGTATGTATGTAAATCAACTTTATTGATAATCAAAGGACATCAGTTTGAGAACACGGGAAAATAAAGAACAAAATAAAGTATCTCAGAGTCTACGCAAGCCTTGAGACCTAGTGTATCTCACAAATGCATCTCTAGACAAAGGCTTGGTCAATGGATCTGCTAGCATATTTTTTGTAGACACATACTTCACATTCACTACCTTGCGTCTAACCATGTCTCTCGCATAGTTCTATTTGATATCTATATGTTTAGTTTTATAATGAAACTTTGGGTCCTTGGTAGAGGATATTGCAGCCTCATTGTCATAGTAGACTAATACTAATTCAGTATTTTCAGCAATATCCAACAAGTGCTCCAAGAACTTTTTCAACCAAATAGCTTCTTGTGCTGCTGATGCGAGAGCCACGTATTCGGCTTCCATCGTAGATATATCATGATCCACTTTACTACTTGCCAATGTGCTAAACCTGGGTTAGTCTGATATCTACTTACCAAGCTAACTACTTGACAAATATTAGGTCTAGTGCACGCCATAATATACATTAGACTTCCGACTGTGCTCCTATAAGGAACTCGACTCATTCTTTTTGTCTCTTCAGGAGTCTTAGGACACATCTGACTTCCCAAGTTATGGCCTTTACTAATAAGTGTTACAACTGGGCTACTATTTTGCATATTAAATCGTTCAAGAAATTTTCTAATGTAATTCTTTTTTAAGAGATACAATAGTTTCTTTGAACGATCTCTTGAAATCTTAACTCCAAGAACATATGCAGTTTCACCCATATCTTTCATCTTAAATTGGGATGATAACCATGACTTTATCTCGGTTATAAACTCCTTATCATTTCCAGCTATAAGTATGTCATCTACATACAATGTTAAAATTACAAGCTTGTTTCTTGATCTCTTGGTATAAACGCAATGGTCTTCATCCATCATGGTAAAACCATTGGATACAAGAACATTTTGAAAGCGTATATACCATTGCCTTGAAGATTGTTTGAGGCCATAAATAGACTTCAAAAGTCTACAAAACTTTTGTTCGTGGCCCTTTTAAATGAAACACTCAGGTTGTTCCATATAGATCTCTTCATCTAGTTCTCCATTGAGAAAGGCAATCTTTACATCCATCTGATGTAATTCAAGATCCAGGCTTACAACAATAGCTAGAACCAGGCGAACCGAGGTAAATCGTACAGCAGGCGAGAAAGTCTCTTTGTAGTCTATTCCCTTCTGCTGTGTATACCCATTTGCCACTAGTCGAGCCTTATATCTCTCAACTGTGCCATCAACCTTGAGCTTAATTTTGAGAATCCATTTGCTCCCAATTGCTTTGCGTCCTTCGGGGAGGTCAACAAGTTCCCAAACTTTGTTGACTCTCATAGACTCCAATTCATCCTCCATTGCTTTTGTCTATTTATCCTTATAAGGGAATGAGAGAGCCTCTTTTACATTTTTAGGCTCGTTTTCTTCTTGTATGAGCATTATAAATAGTTCTCCGCCTTCAATATCAAATCGTCGACGGGGAATCTTTTTACGAGAACCACATCTTACTTGTGATTCATCACTGTTCCCATTTGGATTAATTTTGCTCCCACTCGGATCAAAATCATTCATCCTGCTCCTACTTGGAACATGATATGTGACCATCTCGCTCCCACTTGGAACAAGATCCATTTGGTCACTTCCACTAAAAGTAGAGGCATTACTCTCATTCGCATCTAATGATGAAGGAGGTCTTTGATGAGAAACTAATTCATCATCTGCTAAAATTCTCCCACTCGAATTAAGTGATCCTTATACTTCTTGATCCATTATCTCAAATAAGGTTAGGTCTTGACCTACCTCTCCCTTCTTAGGGAACTCATCCTCTAAGAATGTGACATCTCATGATTCAAACTCAGCTACACTCCCACTGTCTTGCTAACCTATAAACACATAACCCTTTGAGGTTTCAGAGTATTTTATAAAG
Source organism: Nicotiana glauca (assembly GCA_026770625.1). Taxonomy (NCBI): domain Eukaryota; kingdom Viridiplantae; phylum Streptophyta; class Magnoliopsida; order Solanales; family Solanaceae; genus Nicotiana; species Nicotiana glauca. The sequence goes on along the minus strand of MU761295.1, from coordinate 45,873 downwards.
ATACTTTTCTTTCCCCTCGGGCCCAATTTGCCATATATGTGAGAGGAATCATGTGTATGGGCAACACAACCCCAAGGTCTTAATACACTTAGGCCGGGTTGTCTTCCAGTTCATAACTCATATGGAGTGGTAGTAACTGATTTTGTAGGCACTCGGTTAAGTACAAAGGTAGCAGTAAGCAATGCATCACCCCAGCAACTAATTGGGAGGTTAGATTGTGCCATCATTGACCTAACCATTTCTAGGAGCGTTCTGTTTCTTCTCTCCGCAACACCATTTTGTTGTGGAGTATTTATGATAGTCAACTGATGAACTATTCCTTTTCATCCCATAAATTATTAAACTGAGTTAATAAATATTCACGACCACGATCAGTTCGAAGAGCTTTTATCTTCTTATCTACTTGATTTTCCACTAAGCTCATATAGCTTTTGAAGTAACTTATTGCTTCTGATTTGTGGGAAATCAAATAAACATAACTGAAACGGGTAAAGTCATCAATAAATGTGATGAAATAATTTGCTACATGCCTAGCCCTAACATTCATAGGCCCAAAAATATCTGAATGGACTAATCTCAAAGGATATTCGGCTCTAGTCGCCTGACCAAAAGGTTTTCTTGCAGATTTTCCAACTAGACAATTTTCACAAGTGGACAATTCCACATGTTCAATGCTGGAAAGAAAACCTTGCTTTGCTAATCTTTGCATACTTTGTTGGCCAATATGACCAAGTCTAGCATACCATATGTTTACATCACTATCATATTTATGTGAAGAAACAAATATAGAAAAACTAGCATTATTATTAAATGAATCATAATCCAAATCCATAATAATTAAACCTCCGGTCACATGACCAAAACCAAATAAAGTTGAACCAAAAGTCAGAGTTGCCATGACAAAACAAGTCAAATCCTAACATAAGAAAAACTGAAACTGAAATAACATTCCGGTGAATTATTGGTGTAAAGAGAACATCGTGTAATATTAGGTCTCGACAACCACGCAGGACTAACTTGCATGTACCGATCCCTTCAATAATAATTTTATTGTTGTTGCCTACATATATCCACTTTGCTCCACGTGGAACTCGCCGAAATTCAACAAAGGCACTGCGTTTCTAGGCTATGTGGTCCGTTGCTCCTGAGTTTACAATCCACAAAGGATTATATTCAGTTAGAAAAACAAAACTAGAAACACAAAGTTCACTAATTCGAGCATCGTGAAATACCTTTCTAGGAGGCTCGGAGCAATCTCTAGCATAGTGATTCTTCTTGTCACAATTATAACATTTCACTTTAGTAACTTTCACACGTTTGAGATATCTGTTCTTGCCTTTTCAGTCTTTGCCCTTTTAGCAGTTTGAACTTGAGTTGGCCCTCTCTTCTTTCCCCAGTTCATTTTCTTTGAAACACTCTTGGTTTTGGAGGTTGTTGCCATGTGCAACTCAGTTATTGGCTTTGCAGCCTCAAGTCGTTCTTTCTCTAACTCAAGGTGTCTCCGGACATCTTCCAGAGTTGTGATTCACTCATTATGGCTCAAATGCATTTTCATATGATCTCAAGAACTAGGTAAAGAGCATATGACAGCTTGGATTTGTTGTTCATCAGTCAACACATGACCAGCATCTTTCAACTCCCCGATCATATTTGTTATTTGCCTCAGATGCGTTTTCATTGAATGTTCTTGGCATTTCTTATATGAGTCAAATTTGATCGTCAAGGATCTCAACCTTGCAGTGGAACAGGTACCAAACCTTTTCGTCAAAGCATTCCAAAGATCCATAGCTATTTGGTGATCCTTAAACTCCCTTAGAATGTCATCATCTAAGGTGCTCAACAACGTAATGCGAGCAATAAAGTTCTTTTTCTTCCAACTGTCATAGGCTTCACGCTCACGCCTATGCTGAGCAGTGTTGCTTTCCTCAGGCTCATTCACGACATTGTTGATGGCCTCTAGAGCCTCTTGCTACTCTAGAACATACTGGACTTTCAAGCTCCAGGTTTCGTAATTGTCACCATTGATTTTCAACCCTTTGTTGAGCTCAGCAAAAAAGTTTTTCGAAGCGGTAGTCATTCTTTAACAAAATAAAAAATTAAATGAAGATCATGTAAAAAAAATAACGCAAGGCACGATGTTCTACATACATACATATTATGACACTAAGCATCAACTGATTAAGTTAATAGACACATATATTAACTATGGAGTCGAAAGTTTACTATGTTCTCAATCATCGTTCAAGAATTAAAATATAATGAAAATTAACGTATTCAATTATCTAGCTAAGTATCTTAATCATGTTTAAGACAACATAATTATCTATCATAATTTTACAATTCTATGTGGATTATAAGTTATCAAATAACTTATATTAGCATGTAAATAAAATTAATGTCAAACTAATTAACATTTATTACATGCTATTCAAATTCACATAAAATTTACTTTAATGTTAAACTAATTAATATATTCTACATGTTAAACAAATTAACAAGCATTGCTAATATTAAATTAATTAATATTAATTTCATGCTAAATAAATTAACATAAAGCGTGTGTTAAATTAATTAACCAAAGTAATGTTAAAACAATTAACATTTTCAGCATGTTAAAAAAATTAACAAATAAATTAAATGTTAAACAAATTAATAAATAAATTTAATGTTAAACAAATTAACATTACAAGCAGTTGGGATAATAAAACAATTAGAGTTCATAAAAGTATAATTTATATTTTGAAAATTAGTCTATATGACTAATTTTTGAAATTTGGAATTTATTAAAAAATAACAAAATCTATTGTAGATTTTAATTTAGGCCATTAGCCCAATTAACATTATAGAAGGCATAGATTGGGCCCTTAGCCCATAAAAATTCTTCCAATTTCTAATGGGCCTTTAGCTCATTTTCCTTAAAATCTGCTCTTCACAGGAGAAGCTCAGTAGCTTCTTTAGTCCAATTGCATAATTTTTCCAACCATAAAAAAACAAGCACATGCATCACGAGACTTCTGAAATCCAAAAGTTAACAATACCCTTTTTCTTTTTAACTATTAGATAGAAGACTCATGACCTAAATTTTCTTTTCATCTCTCAGCCGTCACTCCCATTGAAGCATAGCTTCGATTTTGGTTGAGAAAAAAGACTCCCCATTTTCAAAAAACTAATCTCTGCTATAGCCATGGAACACGAAGTTCTATGCTTTTCCCATTTTTTTCATATATTTATTTAGGAAGAGAAGACTTTATTTTCTTCTTTCTTGTCTAGCTGTTGAAGTTTCGCGGAAGAAGAAACAAATTCTTCTATTCTACTATTTATCATGGCTACTGGAGTACTAACACCAATTTTAGTTTGACTATCAGTGAAAAGAAAGAAGGTTTTCTTCTCTTAATTTCTTTTTCTAGTTTGGCAGTAGCTTCTAAAAGCAGCCACCGTCATGCAACGATGGTTTTCGACGGCAACAAATGATGGGGCTGCTAATCAGAGAGTTTGATTAAATTTTTTTTTAATCACTTTCGAAAATAGTCGAATTATAAACTGATTCTTAACTTAATTTAAATCGGTGTTTAATGAAACTTGAGTTATAATACCCAACGAAACAGATTCGAAAACTAATTTTTGTTAAATAGATAAAATAATTATCTTGTTGAGATTAAATAAATTAATCGTCTAATCTCGTAGAAAAATACAGATAGTTGAACATTCACATAGAAAATCAAAACTATTTTATATTTTATTTCGGACCAGAAAACTAGCTAATGACTTCGATATCAATGAAGGAACACGTTAATCTAAACACATTAGATAGCGCGTAAATCGTAAAACGTAAAATTTATTTATTTTTCGTGAAGCGGAAGCAAAAACAGATGAACCGTGGCTGAAATTACTGGTCGGCGGTGATTATCACGGTGTGTTGGAGCAACCCCAAATTTCACAGTCTGAACCCTTACCGAAACTGAGAGAGAAAAGTGTAGAAAAATAGTGCCGAGTCTATTCTTTAGCGTATACACTAAGTGTACTTATATATGAAATATTAGGGTTATTTAATAACCCTATTGGACCTTAAAGCACCTCTTATGGGTGGACCCAATTTTTCTACATCACTTGTAAATACTTATTCTCTATACGGAAAAGGGCCTAAAATGCCCCTCTACTATATAAAATAGGACATCAAAGCCCTCCGTTAAAAGTTGGCCCCTTATATGCCCTTACCGTCTAAAAGGGGCTCACAAATGCCCCTAGTTACTAACGGTAGACATGTAATTCCACGTGGAATTATATTTGGCCTTTTTAAAATGCCACATGGATTTAATATGCCACATGGAATTAAAAATACCCCAATCCTTTATTATTTCCCTACCCCTACCCCCGGGCCCACCCCCAATCTTAACTTAACCCACCATTGATAATTTATCCCTCGTTATTTTCACCCCTCTACCATTTTACATTTTTCTTTCTTCTAAATCCCCAAATTGAACGATGAGCTAGGGTTCTGGAGCAGTGTTCATCGCCGATTGAAGCTTGAAGATTTGGTGTTGAAGCTGTCATTTTGTTATCATGTTGTTGTCAAGGTAAGTTTTTTACTGGTTTATTTGCATTTTTACTGGTGTTAAAGCTGTCGTTTTGAAGATGCATGTGACATTTCTTGGTATTGTGACCATCTGATTAGTTTATTCACATGTTTTGTGTCTTTATATGTTTGTTTATTATAGTATGAATTTGTTTGTGTGGGGTTGGTGGTCCCGAAATAAATGAATCTTTTTTAAGGGTTTTTAATTCAATCTCAGAATGAATATGTTTGTGTGGTTGGTGTTTTTAATACTTTTTTATGGTTTAACTATATTTTCCAACTGATGCTTTCAATGCTGATGTGGTCCCTTTGTGTTTGCCTTTTTCTTTTTGTTGCATGTGCTAATTGAAGATGATTGAAGAAGTTGATGTGTTATTCCATTATGGTGGCAATTGGATCATTTCACCTGAACTAGTCTACAATAAAAGATGTCTGCACTCTTGGCTTCGTTATGATGCACATTCACTTTCTTATAAGGGGATTTGTGATGAATTCACTTCCAAACTAGGGTATCTTTCTGTTAAGAAACTGCTGGTAACTGGTGCATCTGGTAAGTATTATTTGGTAGAAAATCAGGAAGGAATTAAGGTACTGAAATTTCTGTTATCTAAGGAGTTCAAGGTGCTTGATTTCTTTGTTGTCGATGAGTATGATCTTAGTGTGTCCATGCCAAATATTATCCATCACACTGAGTCATATATTGTTGATATTGATGTTGGGACTGATTGTGAATATGAACTTAGTGATGACATGTTAGAAGAAATGGAAGGTAGTGAAAATGATAGTAATTACTTTGATGGAATTGACATAGAAAAAAGAAGAGTAGTGACTAATGGGCTTGAACATTATAGAGAGTTGGAACTGGGGATGTCTTTCAAGGACATCAATGAAGCAAAAGAGGTGGTGGGCTTTTATGCTTTAGCTAATAAAAAGAAGCTTAAAGTAAAAAAAAGTGATAAAACTAGAGTTAGATACATTTGTCAACCTGGCTGCCCATTTGTGTGTCTTGTTTCAAAGGATAAGAATACATCTACTTGTAAAATCAAAACATTGAAGTCCAAACATTCATGTGATGACTGTTTTGATAATCCTAGAGCTGGTTACAAAACTTTAGCTTTGTATTTCAAGAAGCATGTGCAGAATAATCCTAAGTATGGTGTAAAAGATATGAGAGGGCAGTTAGAGAATACCTTTCAGGTGAATGTGTCTAAAACTAAGCTTAAAAGGGCTAAAAGATTGGTCCTTGAGAGGCTGGAGGGAAGCTTTAGAGATGAGTATAACAAGTTAGAAGCTTATGGACAAGAAATTAGACATACAAATCCAGGAACTGACTTTGTAATTAACCTATCAAAAGATGCACTTGAACAAGGAAAAAGGAGGTTTTTGAGAATGTACACTTGCTTCCAAGCTTTGAAAGAAGGTTGAAAAAATGGTTTGAGACCACTTATTGGTTTGGATGGTACCTTCTTGAAAGGAAAGTGCAAGAGTCAGTTACTGGTGGAAATTGGACAAGACTGTATGAACCATTTTTATCCACTAGCTTGGGCAATTGTGGACAAAGAAAATAGCAGGACCTGGCAGTAGTTTATGGAGCTTTTGAAGCAATCTTTGGATCTGAAAACTGGGTCAAATGTAACTTTTATTTCTGACATGCAAAAGGTAATTAAACCTGCTGATATTTATTAGTTATTTTCATTTGTTTTGATGCCTTCTTTGAACCTGCTGAACCTGAACCTGTTGTTTTTGTTGATCATGTGAAAACTGTAGGGTCTCTTGGAAGCTGTACGCACAGTACTCCCAGATGCACATCACAGATTTTGTGTGAGGCACATTGAAGCTAATTGGATGAAGAAATGGAGGAGTGGTGAAATGAAGAAACTATTATGGTGGTGTGCCTGGAGTACTTATGAGGAAGAGTTCAAAGATCAACTAAAGAAGCTAGGGGAACTGGATGAAGAAGCAGCAAAAGACATACTGAAATATCCACCACAAGCATGGTGTAGGGCTTATTTTGATACAAAGTGTAAGAATGAAATGGTTGATAACAATTTTACTGAATCATTTAATAGTTGGATCCTTGAAGCTAGGCACAAACCAATTATCAAAATGTTGGAGGATATAAGGGTAAAAGTCATGAAAATGTTGGCAGACAATGAGAAAAAGGTTATGAGTTGGACTTCTGATATAAGTCCAACTGCTATGAAGTTGTTCAATGACTACATGATTATTGCTAATGTGTGCAAAGTTGTATTCAATGGGGACCATGGATATGAGATATCTGAAGGAGATGATAGGCATACTGTGGATTTGAAGAGACAAAGATGCACATGCAGACTGTGGGACTTGATCAAGGCAATGAATCACAATAAAGATGACCCTTTAACTGGTGTCAATTGGTGGCATAGCAAAGATATTTATTTTCTGACATATAAGCATAAGTTACAGCCTGTTAGGAGTCTTAAATTCTGGAAAGTTGATCCTGCTCAAGCTATGGAGCCTCCAGAGATTGTCAAAACAGTTGGTTGACCTAAGGTGAAAAGAAATAGAGAACCTGATGAGGCAAGCAATAGAAAAGGTTTGTGGAGTTTTTCAAGAAAAGGAAGAGTCATGGAATGCAGCAATTGTGGTGAAATTAACCATAATTGTAGGGATTGTCCAAAGGTAACATACATTCATTTCTTCTTAAAGTTTTACTTACTACAATTAAGTGACTAATTTTCATGTTTTGCAGGATAAGGTTGCTGGAGAAATCAACAAAGCCAAAAAGAGAAAGGCTTCAAAAAAGGCCAATCATCACAATGTTCAGTGGTTGAAGATGAAGTGCCTGAAGAAGAAGTCTCTAAACATAAAGTATTTGAAGATGAAGTCCAAGAAGATGATACATTTGAAGATGAAATAGTTGAAGAAGATGTTGTTGATGCTGGAACACAACAGACAGTACAGTCAATCTTCAACCAAGACAACCTGGAAGGGACAGAACAGTCTACTGCATATGTTATGAGACACAACAGTTAATCTGTAACACAACAGTTCACTTGTTATGGGATACAACAATCTACTGCATATGGTCCTTCCATTAGTGATGAAGAAGATCCACCATTAAGGCCCAAGATTCTTTCTGAGAAACTGACAAAGTTGAAGGTGAGGAAGTCTTAAAGGTTGCCACCAACTGGAAACAGGAGGATTCCTTTCATGGGTGATGATAATGGAGTTTGCACACCAACAAACTTGCCATATTCCCCAACCAAGACAACCTCGAAGGGGAAGGCAGCAATCACTTCTAACCAGCTTGAGCAAAAAAGAAGAAAGAATATCAAGATGATGGGAAGAAAAGGAAAGCACCCAATTAATGACTAAATCTGCAGATTTCTAAGTTATTTTGAATGTGATGGCATTAGATGTAGGTGGTTCTAAACTTTTGTTTTGTTGATAGTGTTCTGTTGATAGACAACTTTTTTTGCTACCAACCATAATTATGGTTCTTGTGGTTGGTTAACCACCTATATGTTAATGACATTTATGTTAATGAAAGGTAGATGTTTGAATTACTAGTTGGTGAATATTTGTGCTTGGTTGCTTTCAATTATCCCTTGAATTACTAGTTGGTGAATATTTGTGCTTGGTTAATCGCCTCTTTTCTTCTGTAAATCTTGTTTGAATCTGGTCTAACAGGTATATATAAGGGCATTTTAGACCCTTTTCGGAATGTAAAAGGTCATATCCGAGTCAGTTCTAGTAGTGAATTCTACAGCACTTCACAGCAAATGAATGGGAATAGCTTCACTAAATCCTTGCATAAAAACATAACATTTCATTACATAATAAGGAGTTCAACAATTAAGCCACAATAACACTAACATTACATATCATTTCCCTCTAATCCAAAGAACATAACAAAACATCCCAATTACATATCATTTCCCCCTAATCCAAAGAACATAACAAAACATCCCAATTACATATCATTTTCCCCTAATCCAAAGAACATAAAAAAACATCCCAAAATCACACAAAAGAAAATCCACATCTTCTTCCGAAATTTAGTATCCCGCAGAGCTGAGTACTCAAGATCGGCAACTTTCCTTTGGAGTTCATTTCTTTCACGGATTAGAGCTTTTTTTTCCTTCTTTAAACTGCATATGAGATTTGAAATTCTAGGAGGAAGCTCCTCATCTTGCCATTCCCAATATGAACATTTTTCATCCTAAAACCAAAATTTACAGTCAAATTGAAATTAGTAAAAGAACCCATCTACAGATTTACATACCTCATGCTTAGGGCACTTGAAAAATCTTCTCCCGGCATTTAAAGGAGTCCACACCATGAAATTATTAGCAGCAAGTCCACAACGACACCTCCTAATCGACCCATTTAAGCTACTCGAACTTTGCGACATTGTCTTAGAGAAATCTCCAAAATAAACTGATAAAGATGAAAAAGAATTAAACCTAAACTAGAACCCAACTCGAAATCGACAAGGTCACCCAATTAGTAGGAGAAATCAGACATCAATGAAGGTTAATTTTTTTGAGGGAGAAGCTTTTGGGATGAAAATGGGGAAGGAAATGGTCTGGTAATTGACAATACCCTAACGGCTACATTAAGTTAAGATTGGGGGTGGGCCCGGGGGTAAGGGGTAGGGAAATAATAAGGGGTTGGGGTATTTTTAATTCCATGTGGCATATTAAATCCATGTGGCATTTTAAAAAGGCCAAATGTAATTCCACGTGGAATTACATGTCTACCGTTAGTAACTAGGGGCATTTGTGAGCCCCTTTTTGGACGGTAATGGCATATAAGGGGCCAACTTGTAAGGGAGGGTTTTGATGTCCTATTTTATATAGTAGAGGGGCATTTTAGGCCCTTTTCCGTTCTCTATATTTGACCCTAAAGCCACTGTTTTTTATGGAATGGCCGCCCCTGTTGTCAACACCGCTACATACGCACACGGCACGCGCTATACTGTATCCGCTCTTCAAATCCACAACTAGAACAATAAAAACCCTTCGTTTTCAATTTAAACCACCATTATTCTGACGTTACCAGTCAAAATCCATTTCTCAATCAACACAACAATGTCATCCTACGGCAACAGAGCAACTTATTCTCCTTCAGCACCACCTCTCTCCGGCCCAAACGAGCCCCCTGTAGCCCATCCCTATCATCCTCCTCCTTCTTCTTCTTCGGGAAATTACTCAAATTACCCTCAGTCTCAGCAGCCCCAGCCACAGAGTAGTGGTTATGAATATGGGCCTACTTCTTCTTCTTCTTATGGGTATAATTACCAGCAGCCTACTCCAGATTATGCAACTTTTCCTCCTGGGACTGACCCACAAATTATTCAGAGCTTCCAGATGGTGGACAGGGACCAAAGTGGGTTTGTTGAAGAGAAGGAGTTACAGCAGGCTCTTTCTTCGGGTTACCAAAGGTTTAGTCTTAGGACTATTCGTTTGCTCATCTTTCTCTTCAAAAATCCCTCTGACCAGTTCCCACGCATTGGTAAGCTTCTTTTTTCCCCCTTCTTGGGTTTCTTATTTGGTCTTTTTTTAAAAAATAAGTTTCCCTTTTTGCCATGCTTTTAGTTGTCGGGTTCTTTATCCAGATATATTTAGCTATGTTTTTTGCACAATTTCTCCAAGTATGCTTTTGGATTACCCCTCCTTTCCAATTTGTTACCTATAGTTTGATTCAACACTAAGTTTAAGAACAAAATGAGGACTTTTAGAACTTGTGGTTTTAAACATGTCATAATATATTTGTATAATTTTAAGACTTTTGGAATGTGTGGTCTTAAATGCCATAACATTAGTGTCTCATTGACTTTAAAATGAGAATTTTAAAGTTAGATGTTTCCGGATATAGAAATTGTATCAATCTTTTGGAACGTATGCATAGGGAAATTGTGCCAACAAATTGGAGCAGAGGGAGATGTTTTTCTTTTAAAGAACGTTTTGGCACATTAATTTTCCCAAAAAACAATCAGTTAGCTGAAGAGGTGGTTGGAGGATTTTCTTTTGTGAGAAAAGCTCTTTTTCTATCCACTAAGCAGTCCGATATCTTAAAGAAAAATACAGCCGCGCAAACATATAGTATCTTTTTTGAAAATATGCAAAAAGTTTCTCAAAAAGTTGTCCAAACGGCTTGGCAAGAGTTAGTTCAAATTTTTACTCTTTTTTTTTTTTTAATTTAGGTCTTCGCTTTTTGCTATTAGTCTAATCACTTCGTAGTTCGTATATAAATTTTCCTTTCTATCAATGTAGTTCAAATTCACAATGGTGATTTTGTTGTTCTGATAAGAACTAATGAGTAGAATATATGGCTTGTATTTTGCTTTGCTTCTAAAAAAATTGTGGGTGTTAGCTATATGACATTGCTGTCTACTTTTGTTGCTCCAAATATTGTTTTTGCTATATCTTATTTAATTGAGCTTTGCCATGTATTGCTGAACAGCACCAAAGGAATTTGCTGCACTATGGAGTTGTCTTGGCCAATGGAGGGTACGCAGTTCAATTGCTTTCTACTTTAGGTTTTTATTTAAGTATTAACAGTCAAGAAATTAGAGTATCAAAACCTCTATCAGGAAAAAAAGAGATATCAGAAATGGAGGTTGACATGAGTAGTAGCA